>JASSUY010030289.1:0-64703 GCA_032466535.1 Forpus xanthops
ATGCGTGCGCCCCGGCGGGCAGCCTCGGCGGCGTGCTCCCTCGTCCTCGTCCTAGCCCTGCTGGGGCTGCGGGCAAAGGTACGTACCTGGGCACCGCGTGTCCTCCCGGGACGGGCAGGGAGGAGGGGAAGATCCAGCGAGACCGAAGGTGGCTCCCCGAGCCCTCCGCGCAGAGCGGGTTGCGGGAATTTTGCCGCAGTGATTGCGGTAGACGGGGTTGGGAAAACCCGAACCTTGAAGGGTGCACAAGGCGCTCTTGTGAAGCTCCTCCAGCGGGAGTGGAGTTACTGCTCCGCTGCGAACTTTTCTGTGCGGAGATGGCAGACGCAGAAGTTGTTGCACAGAAACTTGTTTCCTTGGGAATAAAAACTGCAGTTGCTGCAGAACGCTTTTTAAGTTATTTGTTTTTCCAAAACTTTTTTTCCTTTTTTTTCCCCCCCTTTTTTGCTTTTACACCGGGGCTCATTGCAGTTCTCCTGGGGTGACTGACGAGCAGGGTCTGGGTAGCTCTGAGCGGGGAGGTGATTTTCCCCCTGTCAGCTGCACCTCGGATTAGGCAGAGGGATTGCATTTCCAGGCTCTGCTTTAGCTCTATCGTTCTGTTGGGTTTGCCTTTGCATGTGAGCTCTTGGTTCGGTTTAGTTTTATTTCCTAACTATTTAGAAGCCTTCCTCACACACACAGTGTGGTTTTGGAGTTGGCAGTTAAGGATCTTTTTTAGCATTAATGGCATTATTTGGTTGGGATGATATATGAGCTTTTCTTATGGATGTCTCATAGGGAAAAGCTTGGAGTGGTTGCTGTGTATGTATTTTTAATACTATGTGTGTGCTTCTTGAAAGCATGCTTAAAAGGACTTTGTCCTGTCTGCAGAGTTGTAGGTTGTGTTTGGGAATAAAGTGAGGTAACTGTCTGTTTCTTGTTTCTTGTTTTTTTTTGTTCTCCGGTTCTTTCTTGGGATTAACAGGTGACTTTAGCGTCAGGACAGTTTGAGCTGGAGATCTTATCCATGCAAAATGCCAATGGTGAATTGCAAAATGGAAATTGCTGTGATGGCACCCGAAACCCAGGAGATAAAAAATGCACCAGAGACGAGTGTGATACCTATTTTAAAGTTTGCCTGAAGGAGTATCAATCGCGGGTCACTGCTGGCGGTCCTTGCAGCTTCGGATCCAAGTCCACTCCTGTCATCGGAGGAAATACCTTCAATTTAAAGTACAACCGGAATAATGAAAAGAACCGGATTGTTATCCCTTTCAGTTTCGCCTGGCCGGTGAGTTGTGTGGCCTACTCAGGCTCTGCTTCTCTTGGATGGTGCTGTTTGACATGTTCATAGCAAGCAGAGCCCTAACTTCGTGCAGGGGGAGAGGGACCAGGATTGGGGAGGGAGCATCTTGGCAACAGCATCGGGAATCCGCAGCACAGAAATGAGTGAAATGTGGTGGTGTTTTTGTTTTTGTTCCCTGGGGCTCACAATGCACAGCCTGTTTAATTTGATAGTCAGATGTGCAATGAGGGGGATCTAAATGGGTCAGGGAAGCAAACCCAGTATCTCTGCACTTTACAGTATGAATAAGTCTCTTGAGACTTAGGAGGTCAGAAGTTCATTTTTTTTTTTTTGCTTCTTTCCCCCCCCCCAACCAGTAAAGTCTTGGGCTTAAGCCAAAAGAGCAGTGGGTTAGGGGCTGTAGAGGGATCCCGTGTGAAAAGTGTGTGTCATAGCTGGCCTCCTTCCCTGGAGCGTGTTTGGGAAGGCTTCCTGCTTTTCCCAGGGGGAAATCACGCTGCACTGCTTGGTGTTGATGGGAGCTGCTGTTGCTGCTCTTGGTGAACCAGTTGCCAGCTTCCCTGGGAAGCTTGCTGTGTTTTGAGGTACTTGCAGACTCTAGAAGTTAAAGATAGAGAAAAGCTTGTCCTTATCTTTTGATCCATTTTACCCACTCCTGACAGCACACCTTTTCCTGGCTGCTTGCCTCTGTGGTCCACAGATCCTGGCTTCCCCCGGCTGTGTCCAAAACTTGATGGCTCAAGGAGATGAGGCTCTTTGCCAGGCAGTTTCCCAGCGTTGTCCATTCTAGCAAACACTGGTCAGCTTTGTAGAGTGGTGAGGTGGGGAACAGGTGACCCCTTCATTAGCTGAAACTGCTTTGTTGGTGGTCATATAAGGAACACCTGCTTTGACTTCAGTACTGCTGTTTTCTTCTGGGGTGTTAAAGAAGGCTGAAGCTTTGATACCATCAGCTCTACAGAGGAGTCCTTTCCTCACTGCACAGACTGAGGACCATCTTTCCAACCTGACCATCACCCAGGACAGACCCACAGATACAGGCTCAAGGGCCATAGGGTCTATGGACATGAAAGGTTGCCACAGCCTTGGATGGCAGGAGGTGCATTGTTCTGTGCCCACCAGGGCTGTGTGCAGGCAGGCAGAAACTGAAGATGGCTGATCTGGGGGGGTGGGGGGAGTCTCTTATGCACACATGACAGTTTGCTTTTTGAAGTGGCTCCCTGGGATGCTATGGTTTCAAAGCTGAAAACTCCCAAATTTACACTCCTAAACCTTATGTTTGGAACCATCCTAGGAAACAAAACTCTTTTCTCCCCCTCCCCATCTCCAAAGGTGCTGAGCAGACAGTTTTCCACCAACTGCCTTGGGATATGTTGATGCTCAGCAGTTTTGAAAATCCAGTCATCCTAACCTAGATGCCCAAGGTCATTTTTGTGAGGGGAAGCGGTCTCTTACATGCACAAAGGGGAGGGGTGAGTCTCGTTTCCTATCCTCTGTCACTATCACTGCTGGCAAGGTGGAAGCATGCGTAGACTTTCCGCTCACTCCAAAGCTTGGCCTTTCCTAGTCAGATAAGGAATGGTTGCTGGCAGTGCCTGGACGGTTTTGGAGGGGGGGGGAAGCCCGTCCCATAAGTGTTCCTCCTCCAGTTGTAATGTAGACACCCACTTCGTAGTCTGCCGTCAATTGCTGCAGGCAGCCATGTGTTCTTGAAACGTCCTGTGCTGCCTCCTGCCTGCCTCCTCTGTCAGTTGTGCCTCTTGGACTATTGAGGGCTGGAGAGGCACAAGGGTGAAATCAAGCCTTCGTTTTGAAGGAGATAGTATTACAAAGGACAATAGCAGAGTTAACAAAAGTGTTCTCTGTTGGAAATACAAGTCCTTCCTTTCTTTCTTTGTCTTTTTTTTTTCTTCTTCCCCTTACATGAAATGAGATAAAACTGTTATCAAATATGCCATCAAAGGGATAAAGGGCTTTGTAAAAATCTGAGGTATTTGAAGCTCTGCCAATGGCTGCAGTGCTTGTGTTGCAGAATTTGAGTTTGTTTTTTTTTTTTTTTATTTCCAGAAAAGTCAGGTTCATCAAGGGTTTCTTTTTTCCTTTTTTTAACCATCCCCTTACCCAGCTCCAGTAATTGTAGCGCCCTGTCTAAAGATATGTATATAAGAAAGTAGCTGAAGGTATATGTATGTCTCTTTTAACAGCCCTTCTCTTCATAGAGTTGGGAGGGGAAATCTGTGTGTAGAGGGTGGGTCTGGGGTCCCTGGGAGAAGCTTCTTAAGCTTGCTGCATCTTGGTAAAAGAAATGCTTCTATTGTCCTCCTGAATCTAATTGAGCACTGGCATCCTAGAGCAGCAGCAGCAGCAGCAAAACTCCAGTGCAGCCTTTGAAATGTGTAAAACTCAACAACTTCAGACACTCTGGTTCCCAAGACTGGAATTTTTGGAATAAACTTACATATTCCTATGTAGCAATGCACTTTTTGAGATTGTGATGCTGGTCTGTTTGCAATTACCAAGCCTACCTCTCAGCTTTAACTTCCATAGGACACAGCTTTTATGCTAGCCATTGTGACTTTCAAATGGCATTTGAACAAAAGAATATCTAATGTGGCAAAGCCCTTATTTGTACTGAAGTTGTGTACACAAATCATTTTAGGCATTTTGAAAGTTCTACCAAGTGGTAACATAGCTGAAATCTGATGCTGAAATTTTAGGTCTTAAAAGAATTTCTTTAGATGGGTGAATTGACGTTGGTAAATGCAAAGCCTTGTGCTAATGTAGCTTATCATGAGAGTTCGCCTTAAATACATCCAACTGAAAACTGCAGTAAAGGTAACAGGAGATAGACTGGAATGTAAATCATATTGCACTTGAAAATTCATGCTCATCTTTGAGTATGTATTGTTTGTATCCAGCTCTCTGAGGGGGACTTTTCTTGGATATTCCAGCTCGAGTCAGTGACATTAAGAAGTCTTGTTGCCTTGACTTCTTCTAAAAATAAAACAAAAAAATCCTTCTTCTGATGTCAAGCTGCCCCCTTATGCTGTTCATAAGAAATAGTTATTGCTTTAGACTCCTTTTATTCATCATGCAGGAGAGGAAGAGAAAGAGAATGGTGTGCTTTAAATGTGTTGTTAGATTTGGCTTACAGTTGTAATGTAGATTTGAAGTGTTGGAGTCTTACTAATAACTTGAATGGTTTGCTCTTGTCAGTTTTGATATGTATCCCTGTGAGTAATGGGTGTGGAGGTGGTGGGCCATAAATTAATTGAAGTGATGGGAGGTTTGAGTAAGTTGCTAGGAAACAGGGCAGCGGACCAGCAGAAAGGAACTGGAGTGCATCAGAAAGCTGCCCCTGCAGTAGCTAGCAGTTCTTCAGTAACTTGAAACAACAGTGATGATGATTTAAAGGAAAAAATGCACATCAGCTTGCTTCTTGCATTCGTTTTGAGACTTCGATAACTTTCTTGATGGGCAAACTTTGCTTATGGAGCCATAGAAAAGAATGGAACAAAAGAATTTCCATGTTCCACTTGTCAAAGTGTGTCTCAGCAAGTTTTGTTTCATGGTAGACATATGCTTTTCTCTGACATAAATCTCTTGCCTTTCTTAAAACATCCAAAGTGTGACGTGTGCTATTCCTTAAGGAAGCTGTGCATGAATTAATTTAAGCAAAGCTTTGCACTAAACTTTGCTTTTATGTAAAGAAAGATCTTTTGGGGGTTTGGCGAGACTGAGTAAGAAGGAGGTCAAGCTTGGCAATCCCTTTGGTATGCATAGCTCCAGTTTCAAACAGTTTGTTTATCCTGAAATTATGATCCTTGTAATTATTTAATATTGGGGCCAATTGCCCCAACACACCAGGAAACTACAGAGGTGGAAAAAAGCCCTCAAGCAGCTAAATGACTTTAGCATAAAATACAATTAAAAAGAGGTTTGAACATCTTTAGCTCAACCTTACTCGAGAAAATGAAACAGCCTTTTCCCTCTTTTAATGTCAGATCTTACTGCTACTGGTTCCTGCAGACGTAAAATATGTTTTCTGGGTAGGCATTGTTTTTTCTGGCTGGAAAGAGATAATGAAAGAGCTTAGTGTTTTTTGAGCTTCATGAACTTTTCCACCCTGTTTTGACACAAGAGGTTTCCAAAATACTTATGTGCAGCTGACATTAAAGTAACAGCCTTCTGAATCCAAGAGAAAAGTATCACTTCATTCAACTGCCTTTAAAAAGAAAACAAAACCCAAACAACCCCAAAATCAGTAGATCACGGTCATAAGACTAAAGCTTTTGTTTTGATTTTGCTTTTCCCTCCTTCCAGTTAGCATTTGCTTGTACAAGCTTTCAGAAAGTTAGATATTGTGCAAGCTTTTCTTAAAGAAGCCTGATAAGTCATCTTGAAGCATGGGCAGATCAGAAGAAGTTTTATAATAACAAAATACATATTAACCAAATCCACTCTGAGTCATCTATTGTTGATTAATAACTGAAGAACAAATCTTCAGCACTCAAAGTGCAGTGTTTTTCCTAGGATTACTATCCAAAATGGAGCCCAGAGTATTAAGTGACATTTGAAGCATAATTAGCATCCACAAGGCTGTTTTTTCCCAGGACTGCAGAGCAGTGATGCATCCATTCGAAGGTTTTGGACTTCTTGTATGTTCTTAAGAGTTAGTTATGTTCCAGTCAGTTCAGAACTTCATCTTCCTGGTAAATCCATTTGACTATATTACCATGATATATCTAAAAATAAATCCTCATCCTGCCTGCTCCCAGAATTTTTGTTCTTGTTATAACAAAAGGCTGCTCCAGTTTCACATCAGTGGCAGCTGGATTGGGACTGGCACTGAAGCTTTCTCAGGCTACCTACATCCAGCACTGTCAGCTTGTTTATGCAGCTGGAAGTCTGCATGGCTGAAAATGAATTGTATAAAATTGATGCTTTATGCTTAAAATTCTAGTGAACTCAAGGAAACTTACCAGTTCATTGCGGACTGAAGGCTGCGATAGAAGTAAACTAGTTCTGAAGCTGGTAAAGTTGGCCCTTAGCTAATTGAGAGAGATGATGTGCCATGCAAGAGGCTTGCACACTTGTACATGACACTTACTCCGACTTTAGTTCTTGTGTCTGGTGCCCTGCAGCACATGCAGAAACCTTAAGCTACAGTTCTTAAAAGTATTTCTGCATAGATAATACTAACAACAGGATTGCTTTTGAAAATTCAAACCAAACTTGCCTTTGCGTTTCTGCTGATGAATAGAAGTTTTATATGTTAATTGACTCAGTTCTAATAATTTTAGCTAGTAACCCATATGTCTTAACACTGGGAAAGATGTCAAAACTAGAAGCTGTTGCATTCATTTCTCATTAGTCTGTGGAGCTCATGGTTCTGTGGTCACAATTCTGCAGTGTAAATTGCACTCATTATTCTTGTAGTATTCAGAAGAAACTGTAAAATATGGATAGAAGTGGTTAAAGTGGTTTGTAAATAGTCAAATATTCAGAGTCCTTTACCAGCTCAACCCAGTTCTTATGCACTTAGGTAAATAAGTAGAAAGGCTTCTTGTTCAGGCTTGCTCTATGTGAACCTGACTGTTTTGCTTGGCTGGCTGCTAGGTATTCTCTCTATTAACCTTGCCACCCTTTTGTAACTGGTGCATTTAATTATCAGTGGGATGCTTAAAACAGGTAGGGGGACTGATAAGAGCAGGTAATCTGCTTGTTGGGGAGGGTTGAAAGCAGCCATTGACATTTTGGCCTACCTGTTAGTCTCTGACAAGTAGGGCTATGTGAGAAAATAACTCTTAACTAGATAAGGTGCTGATTAAAATGCTGTTGTATGAAGCAGCGTGGTAGCTGAGATTGCTTGAAATCATTAGTTTAAATAGGAAGGAAAAACGGGGGAGAACTGAAAGATGCTATACTTTATTTTTCTTTTCTCTTTTTGTTTTAAAGGAGGGGAGGAGGGAGAACTCCAAGTTTTCCCCCTTTACCCCAGTACATTGTTCAGCTAATGCGTGCTAGTTTTATGATTGGAATACGTTGTAGTCCGGCCACCCAGACAGAGCCATTGACTGCTAATATTAACCAAGAACAATAGCGTGGCCATACTGACTGCAGTGAGGATTACAGAACATAATGGGGCCTATCCAAAAATAATGCTAATACAGGACAAGCAACAGGAAGCAGCAGTAGACTCAGCATTGCTTGGTCCCAGACAAACCATGGACTTACTTCACACAATGGCAACTTCAGCACATTATGTATTCACAGGATACTCATTATTCCAGCAGGCATGCCAGATCAGAGATCAGCCTGGTTTGCTGGATGCTTAAGCGTATGCATAGTTCGGATAGCAGTGCATTTCTGTCCTTCATCATTTGGCAGGAGGGTGGCAGTTGTATCACAGAGACAGTCTTGCCTTTGGTTTCTGGTTTGGCTTGTGCCAAGGCAGAATTAGGGGGAACATCTCTCCTGGAAGCTGCTAATAGAGTTACACTTGTTTTCATGTCTTCTCCTTTATGTGGCAGTGAAGTGTTTACTAAGAGCAATGAAGGAACTACTCAAAATGAAGACTAAAGGAACAGTGCACTCTGTTCTCATGTGAGCATGTTCTGATGAGGCTCTTGGCTGGGCTGCCTGCTAGAGGTTCAGCCTAGCTCTCGGCTGTGAGATTGTTCAGCTTGGACTTGGTTATATATGTGAGGTTGAGCGAGTCGCAGCTGTCACATTAGAAGAAGGTGTTGCCTTATCCTTATGTGAGCTTGCTCAAAGAAGTGTTTCCTGACAATGTTCCATTCCACAAAGCGTTAAGAGAGTTAGGTTGTTTCCCTTCTTTTCCCAAATATGTCTGTATCTCCTCTGGGTGAGGAACCAGTTGTATTCATCTCCTCTGAAGGAACGTTTTGTTGTCAAAGTCGACTGGCTGACCATGGCATGATGTTGTGACGCATCTTGTAGCATCATCGTAACTTGTCATGTGGCAGCGGGGGTACCCAAGTGAGAGTCCTGCTGACGTTTAGAGGAAGTGGTTTTGTGACTAGCTGTAACTCTGCTCAGAGAGGGTGCTTTGAAATAACACCTTAGCTTCCCTCTTCCCTATCTCACCCCCTTCCAGCAGAAAGGAAGAGGGATTGTAGCTCGTGGCAATTTGCTATGGCCTGCTGTGACAGTGTGCGCTCTCCCAGCCTTCTTCTCTAGGACACAAGGCAGGGTGCAAGCACCAACTGGTCTTCACAACTGTGTATGGCTGGCAGAGTGTGAAGAGAGCAGTGCTGGGCTTAACCTGCTCTCCTCGTTTGGCAGAGGAGGAGCAGGCACAGCATTCAGAATGCAAACTTCACACTGCATTTGTCTAGTCATGGTTTCACATGCTCAGCAAAGCTCGCATGGTTTAACCACAAGGATAGGAGGGAAAGAAGTTGGACTAGTTGCAACCTCTTTCAAAAAGGAGGCAGTCCTTTCCCTAATGAGCCCGATGTTTTAATATTCTTCTGTCCCACTGATCCGCAGATTGCCTTTAGAAGCCAAAGTACAAAAACGCCTCTTTTGAGTGGATGTCTGGATGAAGGGAAGAAAGTAAACAAGCAGAGAGCTTTAATCACCTTCGGTTGATCTGGAGCTGTTAATATTACATTTAAATAACCAGAAAGAGGTTGCATTCCTGTTCAGACCCTTTATAGGGACAGTTTCTGATAGATTTCAGCAATTTCACAATCTGTCTTGACATGTATCACAACTAAATCCTGGTGTCTTCTCATTGAGAACAGCTCTTGCACATCGGTGCTTTGTTATTTTGTCAGAGTCTGAATATAACCATCTCCATCCTCTCACAACTTAACTCATAGAAGCTTTGCTTAAATTTGGCCATGCTGTCTTTCAGTCCTCTGGGCTGATCAGACAGTGGGTATTCTGAAAAGCGTGCCGGCTTGCTGTTCCTTTCAAGCTGCCTTTCCTCTCAAGCCAGAATCCCTGCCTTCTGGTCAAGCTCAGGTTTACAGTGGCTAATTGGGTGTGACTCTGGAAAACTCACTGCTGCCTTGTTGCTAGGACATTGCTTTGATGGAATAAGGTGCACGATGTGGAATTCTTGTGTCTGGATATATATATTTATTCAAAGATAGGCAGAGGTCATCTATGGGCATGGGAAAGCTTAAACCTCCACGCTGTAAGTAGTCATTCCTGAGATATCTGAATTGTTGATCTATAGAGTGGGGATGATATGCACTTAAAAAAAATCTCAACAGTGCAGTCTTTGTACAGAACTGCTTTTCTCTCGGGGGGGAGGTTGGCTAGAGGTATGTGATAGTTGGGTTGTTGAGGGGGGTTTGCTACTGTTGTGGGGCTGAGTGTCAGTGAGTCTTTTGTTTAGAAGTGTCCCATCTTGAACACAAAGTCTTGTCCTTTTCTTGCCCCGTGCTGAGAGGGACAGAACCATGAGATTAAACTGCCACTCTTTGTCTAATCCCTTTTCAGGAGAGGGATTCTTCATTTAAAATATTCAGATGAGGTGAGAGGGTACGCATAGGAAACAGGGGAATTGCTGAGGTAGGTCTGTTCCCCCTGCCTTGTGTTTACATGCAGTTAAGCAGAAGTGCCTTTTCTCTTTAAGCCAAATCCTATGTGGTGTTGGAAAGTGGTCACACAAGTATCTAGCAACAGTAGCACTTAAAGCTAGGATTCAGCCTTTCCTTTCCTTAAGGGCTAGGTGTGTTGGTAAGCAGTCCTGAGAACCAACCGGGAACTGTTGCTATGAGTTTAGACAAAATATCTTCCAAAACAATTATGCAAGGCCGAAAGGAAAACATCCTTGACTTTATTGGAAGTAGTGCTGCTTGCCATAATTTATTCTGTGTATCATAATACTTTTTTTGAGCTTGCAGGAACATGTTGTGTTTGTGCTTCTCAATGTTGGTAATTAAAGCAGTGAGGAAGCACCCAAGATAGAATGATCTGTGTCTGTTATGTGACTTGGGAGTTCTATTCTGGTTTGGTTTTGATTTATCTCTGACTTGTGCAAGGACTTCTTAAATCTGCTTTAAACAGTGTTGAATGATCACTAAAATGATAGCTATTTTTAGAGTTTCTTTCAATTTGACAGACTTGGTCTAGAATAGTAACAAAAAACATGTAACTTCTGCGAAATATTAACCAAAAATGGTGTGGGCCAATGGAGCCTCAACACAGGAGTTCGGGTGCATGTCTCAGCTTGCCCAGCTTTGCTTACTTTTGGAAGCATTTTCCCACAGTTATCAGTGAGTGAAACAGAATCGGAGTCTGCTTTGAATATGAAACATATTTAGACTATATTGCAAGGCGGTGTCCATCACAAACTAGGTTTTCATTCAGAGGCTGCATGCTGTGTCCAGTCGTGAGAAAGTGGGCTGCTTCAACTCTATTTTTTTTCCTCTCCTCTTAGAGGAATTTGATGTCTGCTTCCACTTGCATCGTGTAGTAGCTTCCTCTCAGAGCTCTGTTTTGGTTTCTGTTACAGAAAAGGTGTTAAGCGCTGCAGACCACAAATGAACACACTGTGACTGAGTGAGGATTCAATTAAGAAGAAACAAACCTTACAGTACACAGCTTCTATAGCAACACACCAAAACCCATCATGAAGAGTTGTTATTTGTTCTATTTGTGCTCCACACGGCAGAACCATGTTACATTTGTGACTTCATTTGTAGTCTGCATTATACTTTTCAAGTCATGTTTTTCTTCAGCTTTCTGTAGGAGTGAAGGGGTTGGTGGTGTTTGGTTCTGGTTTTGAATCATTCCGTAAGTTTGGATAGGGCTGGCTAAGTGGCAGTTTTGAAAGATACAGCCTGGATAATAATATCTGAGTGGAGATGGGGGAGGAGGAGATCTTTTAATGGCTCTTGTTCTCAAGTTAGGATTGAAGATAAAGGTGGCTTAGATGTAATAGCTGGCATCTTCCCAACCCATGGAGTCACTTCAGTTAGCTTATGATTATGATTATTATTACTGGAGTGCTGGAGAGCTCATTGGCAGCTTAGTGTGTCTGTAAATGTGACACGGGGTGGATAGTGCCTCTTCCCTTTCCCTGCTCTTCCAAATAGTCTGATCTTAGCCTTTGTTTTACAATGCTTCTCTCTCACCCCACCCCCTTCCCGTATCCATCAGTTCTTCCCTCAGTTACCTGATACTTGTGGGAGCTTCGATGGCCCTCATGCAGACAAAGCTTTCAAAGGGGGTGCTGAAAAGCAGAGTCCCTAGAGGTTGTGCTGTCAAGGCAGAGCACAGTAATCTTAGCAACACTTCTTGCTTTCAGGATGGCTGGGGGAAGGGACATCAAGATTACTTTCCTGTAACTAAAATTCTTTTGAAGCTGTTTGGGAGGGTGGGGGTTTGTTTTTGCCTTTCTGGGGTTTTTGATGCTGCTTTGCTAGCCTGGTGTTTCCTGTCTTCCATGTGCAGTTCTTCCACACATGCTTTATTGTGGCTGCAGCGCAATGTCAAAGGCTGTGCTTCCTGGTTAAGTACATGAGATGCATTAATGATGACAAAGATGAGCTATCCAAGGTGAAAGGTCTTCTAAGTCAGACTGGATAAGGTGGCTTATGGGGATTCAAGATCATGCTTGTCTCAAGTATAATCTATTACCTATTTATGTTTTCAAGTATTCTAGTTTGGGGCAGAGACAAGGATTTTTCTTTTTAATTGAAATTTGTGTTCTAGGTTTGGGTTTTGTTGCTTTTTCCTCATTTTTTTTATGTGTGTCTTTGAAACTGACTCTCATTTCTCTTTTGCAGCGATCCTACACGTTGCTCGTTGAGGCATGGGATTACAATGATAACTCCACTAGTAAGTATTCATTCTGCTGGTTTACTTAGTTCAGACACCTTGATCTCCTGTCTGTCGAGAGGCCTTTGGTAGTCTAAGCAGCTCACTGTGAAGCAGAGCATGAGGAGAGGGAAAAGCTCTCCCCCAGACAATTCAGAGCAAATATGCCAGGCTCTGCAGCAGCCTGTCTTCTTCATATTGCTTGCAGAGGGTGAGTAACTTGCTCACCTAGGCACCAATGGTTTTATGCTTAAAAATAGTCGCTGTTAATTCCCTCTTTTTCCTTAGGTAGAATAAAAGCCAAGGGGTTTCTTCAGGGATTTTTGTTTGGATTTTTTTATTAGGAGTGATATCCAGCTGTCCGCCTCTTGCTGACTTTGGACCTCCCTATAAACTATGTACATCTCGAAACTAAATGTGTTGCTTTAAAGAAAACCCATCTCTGAAGACTTGCTGCAGATATCCATCTGATGACTGTAGATGAGAAACAGGAGTGATTACCAGCTCTTCCTTGGGAGTTGGATGTCTAGGAATTTATATTCAGGGGCTGAAAAGTATTTACCAGACACCACCTGGTAGAGCTGGCTGGAAATCAAGGGTGGGAATCTTTTGCCTGGAATGTCTTTGGTTGGTTGCAGAAACTTTCTGCTAAGCTAGAGGGAAGCCATATAGAGTCTCTTGGCATATGAGCTGCTCTGCTCATTGTCTAGTGTTACTGAAGTAGGTGGGCAAAATTAGCTCTACTTTCAACCTAAGGCTTTAATAGTGTGTGGTAAAAGCTACAGGAGAAAGTATGAATCTGAACTCATAAACCTTTTGTTGACACAACAAGCCTGTTCCTTCAGCAGAAAAGCACCAACACTGTGGCCCATCTTACACAAATCTTGTAGCTTCTTGTAGTGCACTTTGGAATG
Source organism: Forpus xanthops (assembly GCA_032466535.1). NCBI lineage: Eukaryota > Metazoa > Chordata > Aves > Psittaciformes > Psittacidae > Forpus > Forpus xanthops. Next base: position 13,006 of record JASSUY010030289.1, read on the forward strand.
CCAAGTGGCAGCCTCACAGTAACAAAATGGACTTCATGCTTCAGGAAAGAAGGGCCTTGTAGAAGTGTGCACAGTGCTGTGGTGTTGTGTTTAATTGGCGGAGGGTATAGTGCATGGGAATGGCCTCTGACTCTGAGAACCTTTCTGCACAGATCTCTTCATGCGTTTTTAATAGACGTGACATGTCCTATCAGTTCCAGACAAGCTGTCCACTGCAGGTGGTTCATATGACCTGGCAGTGATAGGGTTTGCTTCACAACCGGCTACATTCAATGCTGTTGTAGAACCTGTGGTTTCTGGGCCCTACCCCAGCTTTACCCAGCACTGGGAGTCTTTTTGGCTCATGACTATGGGATGTTTTATTTAGGAGCAGAAAACAGCTTGCTGTATTAAAAATCGAAGATGCCCAAATTCAAAATGAAGGTCTTGTTTATAGTGGGATCTGAGAAGTTTTTCAGACTGGGTCTCCGCCACTTTTCCTATTATTAGAGCTCATCTTTTTTCATGAAACAACTGCATTTCCAAAGCTACACAATGAACCCTTTCTTTGCTTTCATGTTCTGGAAGTACAATTGTCTTCAGACAAAATTGCCTCATTTCTCAGCAGTGCATTTTACCAAGTGCAGACATGTTCTTACACATGTTCCTGATTTGCATTCCTGCTCTAGCTTTGCTGTCACATATCCATCTCTAGGTCACTTCAGTCACAGTGTTGCATAAAGCTTTGCCTTTGTACCACATCGCTTTGCTTACAGTCAGCTTTCCCATAGCTGAAGAGTAAGTCTTGAAGAGCTAGTTACGGAAATCATTAGAACTGTGCATCGTACGTACAGCGATGAGGATTTTGTTGATGTCCAGGATTTTCTTTTGCCCTAATTGCCCCTGAATTGTACGGAGTCTGAGACAGCTCTCTCTCGGAAAAGTGGGTTTAGTAGGCTTTGTGTAACTTCTCAATAGCTCTAGCATCCTCCGATCAATGCAGTCCTTAGGAGATCCTAGAGTGGATGCTTCCTTCCCCCCTCTACATTCCACTCCTCCTACGTTCCCTTTGCCGCATACTCTCTTGTCTTGCTTCCAAGAGTGGTTTGCAGTTAAATTCTGGCCCTGTTGAACTTGATGAGAATCACGCTTTGTTGGAGCCAAGATTCAACCTAAATGGTTTCCTTACTCTGGTTCTTGTCTAGATGCCATCTTGCTACTGTCGCTTCATACATAAAGCTAATGGGGCTGACACTGCAGCGCAGACTGTGTCAAAGAGCTATTGTAAATTACTGGTATCAGTTGCATGTGAATTCCAGTTGGGCATAAGAGACTTCAGCACAATGTAAACTAAGCCATAGCTGGAAGTTGTCTGAAACAAAGACCTTCAAAAATAGCTGTGGTGTCCTTGGCCACCCAAACTGCCTTGAGGAATCTGGGCTTTTCTTGTTGTTGTTTGCTTCCTGATGCTGCATAATTATAATTTCCAGACATTGGAGCACTGCAAAGCCAAGGTGGGCAGTCAGAACAGCTCATTTCCCTGTGCCTACAGCCTGTGATACAGTTGCCCACTGAATAAAGAGATTAATAGCTTCGAAGTGTAGCCATGAGAAGTGAACAAAACCAGCAAACTCTGACAGCAAAGTGCAGAGTGTAAGCTAAAGATATATAGAAAGCCTCTCTCTTCCACTTCATCGGTTTCAAATTGGTTAGTGTTTCCTCTACCCTTTCCATCAAAGCACGGGCTTCTGAGTCACTTGATGTCAGGGCAGTTAGGAAGATGGCTTTCTCTCAAGCCTGGTTGACTACTGCTTTCTATTTACTTAACCAGTCTGCTGCTTTGGGATTGCTTACTACAAAACTTAAAATATTGTTGGTGCGGGCTAAGAATGGAAGAGTTGTTGCAACAAAGTCTGGGTCAGCACGCTTGTGTAAGTGCATCCTCAAAGGCGGGAATAGGGAAGGGTGGAGAAATTTCAGTACAAGAAGGAACATGCCAATACTTCATTGTGAAAACTGTGGGTGACGGCTCATGGAAAGGGATCTTACTTGAATTGAAATGTATGGTAGTAGCTTTGTAAGGCGTATCAAATGAAAGGCATTTTAGCCATGATCCAAAGAAAAATAGCAGCTGGTTTTCATCTGGGCCCTTAAAATAATAAAGTCCAGTGGTCTAATAAGGATGTTTCCATTTGAGTTCAGCCTGTGGTTAAGGGCTCAAAAGAGCCAGTGGTTGGAGTGAGATGTTGTAGACATACAGCAAGGACATACTTCCTAATGAGCTGGCAGATAGGGGAGGAATGATAGAGCAGAGGCAAGAGGAAAGATCTCTTTTCCAAGGCAACTGTTTTTCTGGTGCCAAGGACTGAAATAGCTGTCAGTGGTATGTTCCCAATGGGGAACAGGAAAAGGCTGGAAAAGCAAGAGTGAGTGAGTGTGTGTGTGGGGGGGAGGTGGTTTACAAAACTGAGTGTCATTCCCCTTTTCTTCCCCCACTTGCAGGGGAAAAGGATAGAATTGTTTTATTACGAGAAACAGGATGTCTTTATGCACAGAGTCGGTATTTGGGGAAATGCATTTGCTTTCCAACTGTGCTGTAGATCAGGATGTAATCTTGGCAAGGGCAGCAAAGCCATCCCCAGCACGCATGAGTGGAGCTCTAATCGCCTGACTAGCCCTATTCAAGACGAATAGATATGCATCTGCTTAAGCACCTCTGAGAATTAGTCAATAATCTCGTTGATGAGATCTAAGAGCCTTACACCTGCACAGTACAGGACATGATATTGCTCTGGATAGACCAGTATGAAAAAGTCCTTAGGCATCTACATGACTTGTGAATGGGGTTTAAATTAATAAAGGCCTGCACGCATTTAAAAGTCTTGCACATAGATGTGGGGTTGGGGGCTTAGTGCCAAGGAATAATAAAACCTGATTTAAATGGAAAATATTATAGAACCAGAAATACCAGAAGGTGAACAACAAATTGCCCTTAATTTCACACTATAAACACTTAATGAATGCTCTAGTCCCATGCCAAGGATGCCCCAAAAATGGGTAAATGCTTAGTGTGTGTACTGACAGCGTTCTGTGGTGGTGCAGAGAGTGCTTTGACTGAGCTTTGTTTAGAGCTGCAGACAGGCAGGCAGAATGGGGAATTGATAATGGGGATCTGAGGCTTGAGAAGCCTGTTTTGGAAGTTCTTTTTGAAAGCTGCAAATCAAAGGTCCTTAGCAAAGGCATCTGAAAGTACTGTAGATGAAGAAGTGCCCATGTGGCATCTGAAGGTTTACGTAGTAACTTCATTAGTCTTCAGCTCTGTCTTATGTAAAATCCCCAAGCTTTCCTTTGTAATGGTTGGAAGAGCAAGTTGGACATCAGTGTATTTTAATTCTTAATGCTCAAACGTGCCGATACTTCACACACTGCTTTCTAACACATCATTGGCAAACTGCCCTTCTACCTAAACTGCTTCTGTCACTGGATTATGCTCCAATATACAGAACAGGGCAGCCTGGTACTTACTGTTGTTTTTGTACTATGTCTGCAAGGAAATTTTGGCTGTTTTATGATAAACTTTCACTTGACAGTCAAGTGCTTGCAAGCAGCAGATCGTAAGGCAACATCAGATCATTTAAGTCACAGGACCCAGACTACAAAGTGAAATACCGCAGTTATATACAATGTTCTGAGCTAAGGTGAAGTATTACTATTTCAAGCCATAATTTAGACAGTTGTAGGGCTCTGAAAGCCAGAAGACATTTGCTGCAGCTAAATGTCAAGCACAAAGTCTAAACTGGGAAATGCTCTATAGCGAGTACCCAGCTCTATAGCACACCTAAGCAGTAATTTGAGTGCTCTGCTTCAAGTTGTGGTTGTCCTGAATTTCTAGTGTCAGGTAACAGTTGAGGAGAGAACTTCCATGGCATTTCTCAGCCAAAACCTGGTGAGGTCACTGATGTCATCTGAATGCCAGAGTGGCTGGTTTTGGATTTAGAATTTACACCAGGGTCCCATAAAGCTACAAACCTTTAGTGATGCTTATGTTCACTTTGCAGATATTGCTTTATTAGGCTATTGTAGCATGATGTTTTCATAAATACTCCCCTTAAAAACAAAACTAGTACCATTAAAGGAGAAGCAGGGAAAATCATGTTATGTACCAGTCTATTGCAGCTAGAAGTAAAAGGAACTGGATTTTCTTCAGTCCTAAACTGTGTAATTCTTCCTGGACGCATTTACACTGCAGAAGGGATAAGTGATTGGCAGTGACCTGGCAGTTCCTTTTGATTTCAAGCTTTGCTCAGTTTGATAATGCTGCATACATGTTTCAGTTAATGGCTTGTAGCTCCAGGGCAGCCTTATCTTGCTCTCAAAAACAGAAAATTAATAAAACCAACTAGCTGCATTAAAGAGCCTTGCCTGTGAAGCTGGTGAGCTGTGTAGTGGGAGGTAATGAAACCTGAACAGGCTTTTAACCCTGGCATCTCTTGTAACTTCTAGATCCCGATCGCATTATTGAGAAGGCATCCCACTCTGGCATGATCAACCCAAGTCGTCAGTGGCAGACCTTGAAACATAATGCAGGAGCTGCCCACTTCGAGTATCAGATCCGTGTGACCTGTGCAGAACATTACTATGGCTTTGGCTGCAACAAGTTTTGTCGACCAAGAGATGACTTCTTCACTCATCATACCTGTGACCAGAATGGCAACAAAACCTGCTTGGAAGGCTGGATGGGACCAGAATGCAACAAAGGTTTGTGACGAATGCTCAAGCCCCAAAAGCTCAGCAGGCTTGTTTAGGATTTCAGTGTGTTGTATCCAGGTTGCAATTCAGTGGTCAGTTTGTGCAGGGATAATGGTACAGCAACTCACTCTTTACACAGAGCAGTAGGGCCTGGACTGGTTCCTGCCTTGTTTTGATATCTCAGAGAGGTCTGACAAGTACTGGGCACTTAGCAGATGTGTTCTTTCTCTGATTATCCACATCTTTGCCCTTGGGAAGAAAACCCAGCCCATTGACTTCAATGGGAGTTCTGCCGCTGACTTCAAAAAGCGTTTTCCCTTTGGTGCAGAACTTCAGGACAAGCAGGAAGGAGAGCCTTGTTTTAGAGCTGACCTGGCAAGTGTTAAGCTTTGGTGTCTGAAAAGTCTCTGGCTGTTTGTTCTACCCGAGATGGTTTGACATGTTTATTAGGGAATGGCAACTTCCTCAGTAATTTCAGAAGGGGAAAGCAGGACTGTGAGCAGGAACAGACTATCGGCGTCTCTTGCTGACTGAGTCTACCTGCAGTTTGAATTGACGCCCATCTTAATATCTTGTCCAGAGATATGGCTCAGAAGTAATTCTGCAGTAGTTAAAAGCTGCTTTGATTTGATGTAAAGCCAGGGAGAGTGGACCAGTTCACAGGCAAAAGACCAGGAAAGGAAACCTGTAGACTCAGAGTGACTTGGGCTCTCTAAGGCGAGATGGTTTCACTTGAATAGAAGCAACATTGAACAGCATTAGGTACGATTCCTCTGCGATGCTAGCCGGTGGATTTCCCATCACAGGGAGCCACCTACCTTGGTTTGCCTTCCAGTAGACTTGATACAAGAAACTTATTAAAACCTTGGATTTAGTAGGATTACAGTGCTGGTTAGAGATTAAAACATTCCCACGAGTGCAAAGATGCAGGAAGCAGGCGGCGTGCTGATACTTCTCTTTCTTTGTTTTAACAGCCATTTGTCGTCAGGGATGTAGCCCCAAGCATGGTTCTTGCACAATTCCAGGAGAGTGCAGGTAAATGCCCCCTCTCCCTCCTTGTTTCCCTCCATCCCCCCCCAAATAATTAAACACGTGATGCTAAACACAATAGGACTGGGGAGGGAATGTGGGTTTGGAGTCATGTTTTTGACCAAGGCACATTATCCATGCTGACTTGCCCAGAATAAGGGGGGGAGCGGGCTTTTAGTGCACTGATAATTTTAAGAAGCTTTTCGTTTCTGAAATGGTGGCACTGGGAGAGGAGGGAGGTATGAGATAAATCGTGTGAATGCTGCCTAATGAGCACTAACAGATTGTTTCTGCATATAGTGCATATGTTTTGTGGGTACTTTTTCCCCCCCACCAGCCTGATTAATAGGCTTTTTCAACTATAAGCTTGAAGTACAGTGTGGCTTTTCTCTTCCCTTCTCCCTTTCAGTCTTTCCCCCTCCCTCCTTCCCACCCCCTAGTTTCTTCCATCAGTAGGCAAAAGTCAAGCATTCTTTAGAATGGGATTAGTTAAATCTCTTGGTTCCTTTACCATTGTGAGCCAGGCTCCGAGTGCTGAGAGGTTAATAGCTGGGATGAAATCTTGTCAGTAGGCTCTGATGAATGCAGAATTTTGCTCCCATGCTTTGAAGTCCATTCTGCCCTGGCAAGGATACAATGAAAAGCAGAGTTTATCCATAACCCAGCAATTACATATTTGGAATACACCATATTTATACAGCAGAGGGAAACGTGCTGTTCCCTCCCTTGCAAATAGAGGGTTAATGGATGTTAAATGTGACAATTCTTCATCAACAACCAGGCTGTAAGTTCCTGCGTGTAACCCTATATCATATCTGTTTACAGGTGATAGGGAAGTGAGGGCTTTTGAGATCATGAGGTACTGATGCTGGGTAGGAAGTGTTAAAAATGAAGCTTGAGAATTCAGGGATAGAAGTCGCAAATCTGAAAGAACAGAAAGCAGGTTTTCTGCCTAACAAACATATTCTCTGTTGCTGGAAACTTCTGCTTGAAGGGGGCTGCTTTTCTTTCTAGAAAAGCTATAGTTCAAACAAGAACCAAGTCTGGGGTGTCTGACACACTATAGGAAATCAGCCTAAATGGACAGAGTGGTTCATTCTTTTTCTGTCCCTATGTTCTGTGCTTCAAACCCAAAACACAAAGTCATCCAGGAATGTTCTGAAAGGAAGGTGGGAAGTAACTTCAAGCTCTGCGAGAGATGTTGCAAAGTGAAAGTCAAACCACGGGATGGACAGGGCTGTTGTAGGATGTTCAGTGATTTCAGTGTGTAGCAGTGCTGATATAAGCTGTTTCACTCTCAGAAGACCAAATCTAAAGCTTTTTTTAATTAGAAAAGGGAAAAAAGCCTTACAAGGAGTAGGAAGTATCGGGGGGCCAGATGGTGAGAGGATTGTATCAGTCAAGGCTACCAGTGATTTGTGCTTCTGTCATCAGAATAAACATGCCTTGTAGAGGTTGCTGTCTCCTAGTCAGAACAACAGGCTTTGTTTCCAGAGTTTTTTCTTCCCTTTCTCTTTCTAAGTCTCTTGCCTCCCACTCACTGCCCAGACATGCACTAGTGCTCTTATTTACTTAAGGTGCAACTTTCCCACACTTGATTTGCATAGTCTTGAAACAGTGCTGTCCTTCTGGTGCTTTCAGATAACTTCTGCTTGCCAAGTTAGACCAATATCTTTAAAGTGAACACAGAAACAAGATTTTATTCTCTTTTAAGTTGTGATGAGTCATATAGCCTGCATGTTCTAAATGCAACAGAGGTTAAAAATAACATCCCAGCAGAAACTGCTCTGGGTTCTGGTACAATAGACAACTTGCAAACATTCCTAAAATATCCCTTTCCCTTTTGGTGCCAGTCACTTTCTTCAATGCAGGCCAGCCAACAAAACCATATTTACTCATGATTCACTATACAAGGAAAGTTAACTTTAAGTTTCTCATGAGAAACCGCTGCGTACATATTATTAAACAAGAATTGTTACTGTGAATCCTATTTCTGGAATGGATATCTAACTCTTTTTCTAATGCCCATGGCCTTATCCAGCTTTGTTCCACTTTGAAGCTGATGTTTGAAGAAAGTCGTATCTTTGGCTCTACAGCTCATGGCTTTTTTCTCCGTTTTATATATATATATATATATATATATATATATATATATATGTATTATTTCTAATTACATGTTTCTCTTCACACTTGCTTTCAAGAAAGCATTCCTTTGATTTGGCAAAAGGAGTAAAAGTCTCAGTTTGAATACCTGTTTTTGCAGGGGAGGTCCCTTAGTTTTGCTTGCTCACAAGCAACTTGCTTTGAATGCAACACAAATTAAAAGGGGATGATCCTGAATTGTGATCTTTGTGCCTTGTTACTATATTCTCTCTACAGAAGGATTTTCCAAGAGCTGCTAGAGAGCTGTTTTGCCTCATCTGGGTTTCTTTCATGTTCTTTGCGCACAGACACCTCAGTTGGCCTAGTGCTTCTTGTTAACATGCAAGCTAATCAGATTTTCCCATTGAGTTGGAATAGGCTGCTATTGAAGTAGCTATTAAAAAAAGCACTTAATTAGGATGCGGTTTGTCACCTGAGATTTCAGAAGGGAAGTCAGACTTACCACTGGCTGTGCGTGATTACCCATTGGATAGATGCTTCCAGCTTTTTCCCATGAGAAGAAATCGGCAGCGGAATGGTGGGGGGTTTCACAAATAGAAAGCTTAGCTGACTTCTGTGCAGATGAAGTTTGTTTTCATAACTTAGTGACAGCTTAGTGCATAATTGCTGCTGATCAATTACTCTCAGGACCTGTTAATGAAATACAGGACCTCAACAAACCCTGGCTTTTTACTTTCAATTTGTTTTCCTTGTTTCTATCTTTAGATTCACTTTAATCTGAGGAATCCTTGGTCTGCTTTGCTAGTGAGAGCTAAATGAAAGCCAAAATGAGCTTTCCCTTGAGGGGGCTTTACAAGAACATCTTTGTTTTAAGTTGAGAATTCAGGTAGCTTTTCAGCACTGGATGTGTTATTCCCTGACAAGAGGCCAGCGTAAATCAAACTGAAATACACTGACAACCTGTCTTCTCTGAGTACATGTAAAATCCTGATGTCTGCTGTTCTCTTTTACCTCTCCCTGTGGCCCAAGTCTGTATTTGCAGTGTACATCTTCCAGTTCAGAATAAGGTTATCTTCTGATAGAGCAGAGAGCTCCTGGTGCTTTGCTGCTGCCTTGCCAAGGGCTGGGGGTTGGTGTTTATGGCTTTGTTTGTCTTCCTGCAAACCCAGCCCGGCTGAAATGCCTGGAACTTTGTATTAGAATCATAGAATTCATGGGGCTCTCTGGATAACCATTGTTTCCACTGACTTTTTCTTCTACCCCCCCTCAGTTTATAAAGTACCCTGCCAAAGTCCAGAGATTGATTTGTAGTGCGCACCCACCCTCTCTGCCACATTTGTATGAGGCTCCAAAGGAGCGTTATTGTGCTGAATGGCCTCATGCTGGTTCTCTTAGAACAGTTATTCTTTTGTCAGGAGGATGGGCAAGAGAGACCTTGGCAAAACTACCAAAATGTTTGTTTACAAGAAGCCATCAAACAAACCTCCAATAGCTCCTCCCCTCCTCCTGCCCTTCTCCCCCACCACCCTGGTCTCTCTCCAGGCTTTAGAGTTCCACACTCACATCTACACAGGTTGATTCTAACGAGGTTTTGGGTTGTTTCCCTGCTCTGACTTCTTTTCTTCCTCTCTCTTTAAACGAAGGTGTCAGTATGGATGGCAAGGCCAGTACTGTGATAAGTGCATTCCACACCCAGGATGTGTCCATGGCACTTGCATTGAACCATGGCAATGCCTCTGCGAAACCAACTGGGGTGGTCAGCTCTGTGACAAAGGTATGCTAATCTTACACATAGCCCAGTGTAACGCTGGAATTCTGACACTGGCAAACTCAGCATGGAAAGAGTGTGCAGAGACCAAGTGAGTTCACTGGAACGTGGTGGGAGTTTGTGTCCTTCGGCTGCTCAGCGCTGTTTCCTCTGCTGTGTGGCACTGTTAGCATGTGTCCTTAGCTTCTCCCTGTCCTGCTCTGCAGGATGCGTGTGGCTGTATTGTGTAAAGGCTGTAGAGTAATGGAACAAAGCACGCACGTGCTGATGTTTCTGTTGCTTTTCAACCATGGTTTTAATGCTCCTCACCTCTTGCAGATCTGAACTACTGTGGAACCCACCCGCCCTGTTTGAATGGTGGTACCTGCAGCAACACTGGCCCTGATAAATATCAGTGTTCCTGCCCTGAGGGCTACTCGGGACAGAACTGTGAGATTGGTAAGTGTGCGATGCTGCCACTTGGCAGTCAGTCCTCACCAGCTCTTAGTGTCTGGTTTTGGATATACTTTATGAAGTTGGGAAAAGCTTCTTTTCCGGTGTTAAGATGTCAGGGCTGGCTGCAAAGAGCCAAACTTGCTTGTTCATGCTTCGTCATGAACAGTTGGCATCTCTGAACATCAGCCTTCTGCTCACTGGAGGGATCACTACAAGTACCTTGCCTAGCTCTGACTCAGACAGGTGAAAGTCAGTGTGGTGATGGGTTTAGCATTGAAGATTCTTCCTGCTGTCGAGTACCTTTTGATTTGAGATTTTCACAGCAGCAACGGTGGTGTGTCCAGAGGAAGGGAGCAGGGGGTGGCTTGTGGTCACTGCTATGGACTCTAAATGCTGTGGTTTTCTCCTGGTGCAGCGGAGCATGCCTGCCTCTCTGACCCTTGTCACAACGGAGGAAGCTGCTTAGAGACATCTCTGGGATTTGAATGTGTGTGTGCACCTGGCTGGGCTGGACCAACTTGCACTGACAGTAAGTGCTTTTAAAATAGCATTAAAAATGTCCTGCTCTGCTGTTTTACACCAATCTTGCTAATCCCTGATAAACTGAACCTCTCCCATTTTCAGCATTGGTTCTTGGTAGCTATTTATACCACTGTGCACTCTCTTCTCCTTTGCTTATACCAAGGCTTTTGTTAAACACCAGGGAAAGAATAGTCAATGGCTTCTTGAAAGAAGCAGAACACTGAAGTTTTGTAGCATTCTGGTAAGCTGCTTAAGACACTGTTTCTACCAGAATATAACTCCCACTTGCTAAAGGCCCCAGGTGTAAGCTTCTTCCCCTGTGCTTTGAATCCCATTTCACACTGCTGTTAAACAACAGGAGGCTTTTGCTGAAATCAGAGTGAATGTAGAAATCGAAGCAGATGCGGAGTCTCAGCCTGTCTTTACTCTGCTTTACAGATATTGATGATTGTTCTCCAAATCCCTGTGGGCATGGAGGAACTTGCCAGGATCTAGTTGATGGATTTAAGTGTATTTGCCCACCTCAGTGGACTGGCAAAACGTGCCAGCTAGGTGAGAGCTGCTTTTCTCTTCATCCAGTGCTGCTCTGGGGTGGGTGGGGGAGGTAAATGCAAAAGGGATCATAGTTGGGGAGACAAAGGGCAGCTGTGCCCTTTGCGTTAGGCAATGGTTTATGGTTTTGGAGCCTATGGATGTACTCTGGCACATGGAGAAATAGTCAGTGTTTGCAGGACTGGGGTCTAGAGCATTCCGAGTGGTTTCCTTCTGTTGTCATTTTGATGTATGCTGGCAGTTGGAGGAAATGGTTAACTAAGGCAGAGGGACTATACACCATAAATGAAGTGGGGAGGGTGCATGTGTATGCCTTCCAGTCCCACCCCCACATGGGTTTCTCCCTTTAGCCTGTGAGAAAGTTGCTGTATCTCTTCAGCCATGTCAACTCCTCCAGACCAAGGAGTTCGCAGCTGGGTTCCAAAATGTGGATGGTGTCACGAAGAATGAGCTGTCTGCATTCTTCACACAGCACACTAATCCCAGTGACCAGGCTGCAGCACTCCTCCTGTGGAATGCTCCGTTGATGTGTGTGTGGGGGGAGAAAGTTGCTCTTAATGAGTGGCTGGGTGTAATTATCAAATAATTAGCATAGCCTATATGCTCTAATTGCAGAGAAGGAGACTTCAGAGGCTGATGTACGGCTGACTTGAGTTCGTTCAGGTCATGCTAATCCATGCTGTGTGTTAAAAGTTCCCCTTAGATCTGAACGGAGGGCTGATGACTGCTGTGAAAACCTGCTGTAGGCTTTTCTCCCTTCTCCCCGTGCGCTACAAGTCCTGCATTTGAACATCCACCTTGTTTTTCCAGATGCGAATGAATGTGAGGGCAAACCCTGTGTCAATGCCAACTCCTGCAGGAACCTGATTGGCAGCTACTATTGCGACTGCATTACTGGCTGGTCTGGCCACAACTGTGATATCAGTAAGTGGCTGTATTCTTGGTTTATTAAGGGCCAGTTGTGTGCGTATGTTTTTAAGCCACTGAGTCCTAAGCTCAGATTTAAGCATCAGGCAGAGCCCCAGTGGTTGATGTTTTCAGAAAGGGAGTAGTTGGTGTGGAATGAAAATACACTACTTTATCAGACTTGTTAGTCCATAACATAGTTATATTCTGATAAAGTGACTAAAACAATGATGTGAAGTTTCACTGCCTTTAGTAGAAGAATCGTGAAAAGGTTCCCACCCATTATAATAACCTTATCTCGAGGAAGGCATGCAGGAAACTTGACAAAAGCTTTATCTAGCTGCAGTTTTAGAGAGACTTGAACTCTGTATCTAGAGTAAATATATTTTTTGCCTTCTAACCACAGTAGTTTTATTGCAGATATTAACGACTGTCGTGGACAATGTCAGAATGGAGGATCCTGTCGGGTAAAGCCACTTTGCTTTATTTTGCTTTCCCCAAGACTTGTAACAGTAAAACATTTGAAACTAAACATCTGTAGTGTGGCACATAGCAGTTAGCAGGATTAAGCTCTCGTTTCTTTGAGCTGGGGGGAGGAACTGTGCCATGCTACAGCATGTCAGGGTATGTGTGTAGAGCAGCAAGGGCAAAAAAGATATAACTGCAATAAATGACTCATTTTCAGTGCCAGTGTCACCAGTGAATGGGCTGGTTGTTGGGCTGGTTGTTGTGCAGGTTACCTGCTGGAAGTGTAGATAATACTCCACTTAAAAGCGTGGGTTAATTTATCCTGCCTGGAAATTAAGAATGTAAACCCATACTGGGGGGGAAGTAAGGGGATCGTGTGAGTGTGTGTCTGTATTATTTCCCACTTAAAGAACCTCTTGCCTTGTTGGGACATAGTAAGAGCATTTTTGTTTATTCATTATGGACAGTCGGGGGGGAGTTGTGGTTTGGGGGTTATTGTTGTGTTTAATAAGAATATATCAAGAGGCAGGGAAAAGCCTTAACTCTAAACTTTTGTGTTTCCTCTTCCCAGGACTTGGTTAATGGTTATCGGTGTATCTGTTCACCTGGCTATGCAGGAGATCACTGTGAGAAAGACATCAATGAATGTGCAAGTAACCCTTGCATGAATGGGGGTCACTGCCAGGATGAAATCAATGGATTCCAATGTCTGTGTCCCGCTGGTTTCTCAGGAAACCTCTGTCAGGTAAGAAGCATGGGTGAAAGGCAGGCCCTCCGCCAGCGGCGTTCCTACCGCCACTCTGGGTCTGTACATTGAATGCCTGGCACTCAGTGAACCATAGGATAAAGTTGTACTCGATATCGCTGTCAGTCTGCCAAGAACGTGCTTGATTAATATATACTGGGGGGGGGGGAAGAATCCCACAAACCCCCTGATGGGTTTCTGAGGATTCCTTTTGAGAAGCAGAGTGCAAGTGTTTGCATGTCAGGTTTTGTTGCACGCTGTTAACTTTTGAGGGGCTGTTTAACACCAAGCGCTGCAGTCTGCTGTGACACAGTTGCAAGTCAAACTAGACTGTGAATGGTGAACTCATTGAGGCAGCAGATAAAAAGGTCAGATTTCACAATGCCTGCCTATCCTAGTGAGGGAAGGCGATGATAAAATTTGTTTCTCTCTTCCCTCCCCCCCTTTTTATTTCCCTTTCCTTTCTGCGCACTACTTACAGCTGGACATAGATTATTGTGAGCCAAATCCTTGCCAGAATGGTGCCCAGTGCTTCAATCTTGCTATGGACTATTTCTGTAACTGCCCTGAAGATTACGAAGGGAAGAACTGCTCCCACCTGAAAGATCACTGCCGCACAACCCCTTGTGAAGGTCTGTGTTGCCTTGCAGGTGAACGGGGATGACTGGCATTAGCTTACACCCCTCCTCTGGCTGGAGCCATAATGAAGCTCCAGTGGTATACCTGCTGGAGTAGCTCTTGCATGAAGAGGCTGAATTTTGCCCTGTGCCTTATGCCTCTCTTTGTGTGAGAAGATGAGTAATATTGGCTTGCAAATAGCCAGTATGATAAATATTGGCTATTTGAAAGACAGTGTTATGTCAGTGTGCACAGGAAACACGTGTAGCAAATAGCCTGCTTTGCTGAATTTATTCCAGGCCACAGATGTGGTCCGGCAGTTATCATATAAGATGCTGTGATTATTTTACACGCAAACAGTTGGAGCAGTCATTTTAAAGCCGGAAGCGTATTTGGCAGTGTTAGGTTTACAGTTGGACACAGTGATCTTAAAGATCTCTTCCAACCTAAATGATTCCATGATACGTATGTCTCTTAAACATCTATCACTGGAAGTGAAAATGCTGCTCTGAGCTTAAGCAATGAGGCAGAGCGGCCAGTCCTGACCCAGCTCTCTGTTTTCTACAGTGATTGACAGCTGCACGGTGGCGGTAGCTTCTAACAGCACCCCAGAAGGGGTTCGTTATATCTCTTCAAATGTCTGTGGTCCTCATGGGAAGTGCAAGAGCCAAGCAGGTGGAAAATTCACCTGTGAATGCAACAAAGGATTCACCGGCACCTACTGTCATGAGAGTAAGAGCTGACAAGAGAATATATCTTGTGGGAAGGAGATTCCATCCTTTCCTCCCAGGCTGCTTGATGGTTCCTTGTGGCACTGTGGACCTTGGAACTGCTTTAAGTTTTCATATCCCGCTTGGGCGAGGCAGATTGGAATTTGCTGGGCCTTGGGGAAAGTTCACAGTCATGAACCTTCTGGCCTTGAATTGTGTGTTTTTAAAAGCCGTAGGTATACAAGGGCTGAGGTGGTTAATAGTGGGGTTTAACATCAATTGTGAGGACTATGGGGTTTGTTTTTGGGTTTAGCAGTAATTGTTGAGTGACAGGCTCATTGCTTTGGGCAGTCTTTCACCTGTTTTCTCAAGGGTCATAGCCATGTTATCTGCAAGAAGATGATGACTTCTGATGGCTGCTCTTCTACTCTGATTTTCCTTTTCTTCTTCTAACTGTTACAGATATTAATGACTGTGAGAGCAACCCCTGTAAAAATGGTGGCACTTGTATCGATGGCATCAACTCCTACAAGTGTATTTGTAGTGATGGATGGGAAGGAACATATTGTGAAACAAGTAAGTTATCATTCTTCAGCACGCAGAAAGATCTGGAAAAATACCAGGAAGGAATGGGTGGTACTGTCTTTAGGATGGCAGTGACCAATACCAATTTGACATGATCTCTGCTTCAAAGGCCACAGAGAACAAGGTGTCCTCTTTTTCCACCAAGTCCTAGGCTTCTGTACTGGAACTAAACCCAAGTGCTGGGAGCAAAACCTGTCTGTTTAATTTTTCCTGATCTACCCTTTGGATAACTTTGAGTAATAAAGCCTTAGCATTAGCAATTGCTGTTTTGGGAATGGTGTATCTGCATATACCGTACTTGTACCCTGTCAGTCTCAGGAATACCAGAAGAGCGAGTTCTCAGCTCTTATCCTGTGACTGGGAGGATAGTTTATGTAATTGGCCTTTTCACTTCTCGTTTAGTGAAACAAGATGACAAACAAAATGAAAACAAACCAGAGGGTTGTGGTTGGAATACTCTTCATCTCTGTGACAGCACTTAAAGCTTTTAAAATACGGACTTAAGTGCTTAATCCGTGATTGAAACATAGGCCAGTGTTAGGGATGGGGCAAGCATCAAGTGCTTGTCAATTCTGTAAACACGGCTTAGCTCGTTCTCTCTTCTTAACATATCTAGATATTAATGACTGCAGTAAAAGCCCTTGCCACAATGGAGGAACTTGCCGAGACTTGGTCAACGACTTCTTCTGTGAATGTAAAAATGGGTGGAAAGGAAAAACCTGCCACTCCCGTAAGTTCAGCGTTTCCAAAACATAACATGCGTGCTCTATTGAGGCTGCTTCAACTTGTTGCATTGCATTAAGAAAGCACAGACATTAAGGGTAGCTTGGGTTCTCTACAGGTGACAGCCAGTGCGATGAGGCAACGTGCAACAACGGAGGGACGTGTTACGACGAGGGGGACACCTTCAAGTGCATGTGTCCTGCAGGATGGGAAGGAGCCACTTGTAACATAGGTAAATACCCCGTGTAATCACCAGGAAGCAGATGCAGTGTGAAATCTGTGACCTCAGTTCTTCCTCTTGGCTCCGTTTCGACGCCTTTCCAACAACTCAGGGGCCAATCTTGTTTCTGTTACAGCGAGGAACAGCAGCTGCCTGCCAAACCCCTGTCATAACGGTGGTACCTGCGTGGTCAGTGGGGAGTCTTTCACTTGTGTCTGCAAGGAGGGCTGGGAAGGACCCACGTGTACTCAGAGTAAGTTGTCTCCACTTGAACGCTTCCAGAATGTTGCACGATGAGAACATTAGCTCATTCTGTCGCTCTTGGAGTCAAGATTGAAACCAGAAGGGAAAGCTTGTTTGATGTAGGCTTTAGCATCACCTGAATCTTTGTTTTTAATGACTTTATGTGATAGAGCCTTGACCTGGGCATGAGAAAGTTGCAGATGAGCTAAGTGGAGACAGATGTTGTCTTGTTTTCTCCTGCATTCTTCTTCAAGAGCAGCTCTGTCTGCTTCCACTTTTTTCCTCCCCCCTCCTGTTAGATTCTTTACAAGGATCTCTTCCTGTGTACATGTGTTCCACAATGTAGTTAACAAATTTTGTGGTAGAAGCCTGGAATCAATTTAGCCGAGAATTTCAGCATATTTTTGTTAAAGTTGAGCTAAGTGTAACTTGGGTATGAGGGGAAGTTTGATCATTCTTTACTGACAGTATGGTTGTTTTAGCCAAAGTCTGCATATTTGAGTTGTCTGTCTTTACTTTGCAGACACAAATGACTGCAGCCCTCACCCTTGGTAAGTTTAAAGTGTTTCTCTTTCATCCTTTGCCTTTATTTTGGTTTTGAATTGTAGATTCTCTTTACCTGTAGCAGGTTTTTAACTTGCATCATGGCTTTTCTTTACAGTTATAACAGTGGCACTTGTGTGGATGGAGACAACTGGTACCGCTGTGAGTGCGCTCCAGGCTTTGCCGGTCCCGACTGCAGGATCAGTAAGTGCTTCAGTGGCGCGCTGCCTTTGGGTTTGTCTCACTTCCATCTTGTTGTGAGACAATCATCTTAATTGAGTTAAGTGGTAGATCAGATTAAGGATAGATGTCTCCTGCATCCATACCCGGAGCTGTAGCAGATGTGGGGAGGGCAGGAATGGCCCCGCAGATGAAAGATACAATAAAGTCTGTTCAGCTGGAGCTGAAACCCCTTGCTTCAGCTGAGTGGGCAAAATGCCCTTCAGCACAGCCTTCCCAGTCAGGAGTGTGTTTGTGTGCCATAGGTTTCTGCTTGAGGTGAAAGCATGCCAGCCAAAAACCTTGTCAATTAATAATCCACCTACGAGCCCCGAGGTGATGTGTGCACTTCCCTGTAATTTAATAATAATTACAGGTAGGAGGACACTAACACTTTCCTTTAGTAACAGCCATGGAAATGGAACTTTCATAGTAAAAATGCAACTGGAAAGGGGTTCAACGCTGTCCTCCCTTGGAGAATGTAGCAGGGGAGCAAAACTGGAGTATGTCAGAGGACAGGAAGTGTGTTTGTGTGAGAAGGAATGTGTCCTTGCCCTTGAAAAGCTTAAGTAGCCATAGGGGTCAGGTTTTGATCTTTGTTAGTCCCACACAGCAGGAACTTCAAAGAAGTTGCTCTGTGCTTATACTGGTGCTGAAAATAAGCATCGATCTCCAAACAGACGTAGAAAATGAGCACAAAGCTCCAGCAGGAAAACCTCTTGTATGGTTTTCTGATGAAATAAAAGGATATTATAGAGTAACTTTTGTTTCCTCTCCTTCCTTCCACAGATATCAACGAATGCCAGTCTTCCCCCTGTGCCTTTGGAGCTACGTGTATAGATGAAATCAACGGGTATCGTTGCATTTGCCCACCAGGTCGTAGCGGAGTGGGATGCCAAGAAGGTACTTGTGGTGTCATAGCTGGTCCTTGTAGTGAGGTCTCTGTAACTGCATGTTAACAGTGTGTGGTTGTTTGGGCATTTTGAGGAGTGGTCTTTGTTGTTTTCAAGTGAGTGTGTGTCTGTACTGAGTAAACTTAGTGATAAGATTAATTTAGAAAGGTGCTTTTCCACTTTTTTTCCCTATTTCGAGTCTATAATCCTGTTCTATCTCTCTTCAGTCACAGGAAGGCCTTGTCTTACCAGTGTTCGGGTGATGCCAGATGGGGCCAAGTGGGATGATGACTGCAATACCTGTCAGTGTCTGAATGGAAAGGTCACATGCTCCAAGGTACAGCTGTGCTGTGGATTGTGAATCCTCTGAAACAGGATAACAGACAACATGAACACAAAATGGAGGAATGTCATGGCATACTCTTCATGTCTGTCCTGTAACCCGTGGTTATTAATCAGCATTTATTCTCTTCCAGGTCTGGTGTGGTCCTCGACCTTGTGTCCTACATGCCAAAGGCCATAATGAATGCCCAGCTGGACACGCTTGTGTTCCTGTCCGAGAAGACCACTGCTTTACTCACCCTTGTGCTGCGGTGGGTGAATGCTGGCCTTCAAACCAACAGCCAGTGAAGACCAAATGCAATTCTGACTCTTACTACCAAGACAACTGTGCCAACATCACCTTCACCTTTAATAAAGAAATGATGGCACCGGTAAGTAGCAGAACATAAAAGAACAGCAAAAGCTGGCTTGGGGGCAATTCTTCCTCCTCTTCCCTTGAGAACTCTTACTTCAGGGCAGAAACAGAAACATAAGTCTACTATCTGTGTGTTCATGTGCATAAAAACCCCCAACACCTCTTTTGTATCCTCCAGGGACTTACCACAGAGCACATTTGCAGTGAATTGAGGAATCTGAATATTCTGAAGAATGTTTCTGTTGAATATTCCATCTATATTACCTGTGAGCCTTCCCACTTGGCGAATAATGAAATACATGTTGCTATTGTAAGTATTCCTGGAATATCTTTGAATGCCTTAGTAGTTAATTGCTTGGCTATGTGTACAACATGTGGATCTCATAAAAATCTTAATTCCTGGCTTTGTCAGCACTCCTTGTGGCTTACTTTCCATCCCAGTTCCCTGTAAGAACAGGGAAGAAATCCTGGTTACATGTGCATACCTCAAAGCTACATCTGGTGGCACTGCAATAGGGGTAGAAAAACATGTCTCTGTTACATTCCCTTGAGAGCTGCTTTTAGGAGTTTTTTGGCCTTTTTCTAAGGATGGTGACAAAAATTCTGCATTATTAGTTCTTGCCCACAGCTTTTGGTTTGTTTCTAGTGTGCTTTTGAAGTATTCAAAGTGCCAAGAGCCATAACTGATTGTGAAAGCTTATAAATAGCAGATTACCCATGCATCTGATCTGGCGTTTGGTATTAATTGTATGGCTTCTTCTGTAGTCTGCAGAAGATATAGGGGAAGATGAAAACCCCATCAAAGACATCACAGATAAGATCATTGACCTTGTCAGTAAGCGCGATGGTAACAACACGCTCATCGCAGCAGTGGCGGAGGTCAGAGTACAGCGGAGACCAGTTAAAAACAAAACAGGTGAGCTTCTCCTCCAAACCCTCTGCATGTGCCATGGCCAGAGCAGCCTTCCACAGCAGGAAAAGCTTTCTTTGCCTTTTGGATTTGTAGCAGGTCTGAGACCCTCAGCCTCTGGCTCTGCTAATGGGGAACACAATAAAGAGGCTTTGTGCTGGAGTCTTGCTACTTAAAATACTAAGTCTGAAATTGCTTTAAACCGGTGGCCTGACCTGTTAAAAGGACTGCTACTCCTCTGAGCGTGTCAGTAAGGCAGAAAGCAGCAGCTGGCTGGCTCTGGAAGCCCCCCTGTTGCAGTTAGACACTATCAGAGGTGTCTGTTTCTAGCTTCTCACAGAGTGCCAGTCACGTAACGGGCATCTTACCAATAGCCACCAGTGAGACAGGAATGGTTGTAGCAGGAGCTGTTCCCACTGAGTTGAGAGCCGTGGCAGGGTGATGCAGTGATGCCTTTGTTGCTCCACCAGCAATGCCTGGCTCTGTGTGTATGAGAACAACTTCCATGAGGGCTACCAGGCAGCACTCCGAGTTCCAGACTTACTTTAAACGCTGTGTGTTCTAAAAGAGCTGAGATCCTCCTTAGGTCTGGACCCCAGTGGAAAAATGAGACTTAAACCTCAAGATGTGCTTTGTTTGCAGAAAGCCTGGTGGGGAGCGCTTGGTTTGTGGTGGGGTTAACGCTGTCTTGTCTCTTCCAGATTTCTTGGTGCCATTGCTGAGCTCGGTGCTGACAGTAGCCTGGGTCTGCTGCCTGGTGACTGTTTTCTATTGGTGCATTCGGAAGCGCCGAAAGCAGAGCAGCCACACTCACACAGCATCTGACGACAACACTACCAACAACGTGAGGGAGCAGCTCAACCAGATCAAGAACCCCATTGAGAAACATGGAGCAAACACTGTCCCAATCAAAGACTACGAAAACAAAAACTCTAAAATCGCCAAAATAAGGACACACAACTCCGAGGTGGAGGAAGACGACATGGACAAACACCAGCAGAAGGCCCGCTTTGCCAAGCAGCCAGCGTACACTTTGGTAGACAGAGATGAAAAGCCCCCCAACAGCACCCCCACCAAACACCCGAACTGGACAAACAAACAGGACAACAGAGACTTGGAAAGTGCACAAAGCCTCAATCGGATGGAGTACATTGTATAGCAGATGGTGGGGTGCTGCCATGCAGGGCCTTTAAGTATCGCTAGAAAGGCACTCAAGAGCTTGTAGTTCTTAAACTGTTGTGTAATATTTGAGTCTGAGGCTATTATTTACTTAGAATCCCTGTGTTAATTTAAGTTTTGACAAGCTGGCTTACACTGGCAATGATAGTTGCTGTGGTTGGCTGGAATACCAAGTGCTGCATTTCACATCTATGCAAAACTAGTCAAAAGTGCCCTCGCGGAAATTCAGCTGCAGCTGATGCATCATGGAAACGTTTCCCAAGGTATTACAGAGCCTTAACTACTCCTCC
Source organism: Forpus xanthops (assembly GCA_032466535.1). Taxonomy (NCBI): domain Eukaryota; kingdom Metazoa; phylum Chordata; class Aves; order Psittaciformes; family Psittacidae; genus Forpus; species Forpus xanthops. Next base: position 34,092 of record JASSUY010030289.1, read on the forward strand.
TTTCTCTTCATTTTGTTATTTTTCTTTTTCCTGCCACACTTACACAGTTCCTTTCGAATGAATACATTTTATTTATATTTATTGAATTTGAGGTTTTTGTATATTGGTTTTATGGTTGACGTACAACTAGTTCTGTATTTGAAAGTGCCTTTGCAGCTCGGAACCACAGCAACTATCACAAATAAGTTTATTATTTATTTTTTTATTGTATTTTTGTTGGGGGCGGGGTGGGGGGAACTTGTCAGCAGTTGCTGGTAAATGAAGAATTTAAAGAGGAAAATGTGTCAAAAATAGAAGTTTGTATAGATCTGTAAATAATTCTTTTTTTATTAATCACTGTGTATATTTGATTTATTAACTTAATAATCAAGAGCCTTAAAATATCATTCCTTTTTATTTATATGTATGTGTTTAGAGTTGAAGGTTTTTGATAGCATTGTAAGCTTGTGGCTTCTCTATTTCGAATTTATTTCCTTGTTACATGTTGCCTATATGCCAAAACTGAGGTGTTCAAAAATAGGTTATTTTTAATAGGACGGGCTCCCAGGCCTTGACGCTGGTTTTTGTACAATGTTCAACGTTTGAAACACCTTCCATAGTATCACTTTAAGATTATTTGTAAGTACTGACTGAGGCAGTTTAGAGAATTAGACTAGAACATTCTTTCTTTTTGTTTTGCTGCTTTAGACTTGAAACCCGAGTGACAGGCAGATCATCTGCTAAGAAGCCGTTTAAGGGAACAAAACTGAGCTATTACTTTATGTAGAGGAAATGTGAGTGGTTGCATGTACTGAAAGTATCTGATTAGCGTGTGAAGTTGGGAACACAGCAATCTTCTTTTGTAAATTCTAATTCTTTGTTTTTTCTCACCATGAATATGTAATACTGAACCACTTGTAGATTTGACTTTTTTTGTAATCTACTGCATTTAGGGAGTATTCTAATAAGCTAGTTGTTGAATACTTGAACAGTAGAATGTCCAGTAAGATCACTGTGTAGGTTTGCCATAGATTACACTGCCCGCCTTAACAAGTGAGGAAATCAAAGTGCTATTACGATGTTTAAGATCAAAAGGCTTATAAACATAATCATCTCAGTGGTTAACCATTGAGATCATGAAGATACCTTGTATTGTGATATTAGTGTTATATGAAAATGCATCTTTGATGTGTTGTTCCTGGCAATAAATCTTGAAAAGTAATATTTATTAAATTTTTTGTATGAAAACATAAAAGAGCGTGGAGATTATTGAGCAGGGAGGCACTCCTGCCACACTGCTGGGGCAGGGGCAGCGTTGTGCTTCTTCCAAGACCTGCCACCCGTTTCCATGCAGTAGGGTTTTGTTAGCTGATTCAGTGTTTCCCTCTGGTTCCCAGTCAGGTTGAAGGGGTTGGAAAGCAGCATGTCCCTTGTTCTCCATGTCTTTTGGCTAGTGGCCCTCTGTGTACTTCTAAGAAGAGGAGGAGGAGGAGGAGGATGTGACTAGAATTGTGCAATCAGTTTACTTTGCATGGGCCAATGAGCTCCCACCAGATAGTAACCAAATGTACGTAGCTAGGCAGGATCCAAACTGCTGACCTGGATGGGAAAGGATCCACAGATGATACCGATTTCTAATGGGCAAGAAGTGCTTGTAAAGCATAAAATAAACTTTAAACTATTCAACACAATGGCTTTTAGTGCTGAACCAGCACTGCCCCTCCCATCTCAGAGGGGCCGTGTGTGCTGGTTTGGGTTTGCTCTCCGATGGTCTACTCCTATTTTAGCGTATTTTCTTGATAAGGCTGCAGCAGTGTTTTACAGAAAGGTGCTAGTATGGAGCTGGAGGAACAGTTTGCTGTGGGTAAGAAACATGGCTGAAACCCAAGTAGGGTTGGGTTGCTGTCTGTACTTGAGCTTAAACCAGCCACTGCAAGGTTACGCTGCTTCATACATACCTAGTAAAGTATCTCTGTGTATTGTGACAGGAATACAGTGAACGCTAAGCAAGATGATAACAAGGCATCTCTGCCTTGTACTTACTTTACAGCTGTCTTAAAAACTGTTAAAATATCATTAGTGTTATTTCTCATTTCACACTCACTTTAACAGGAGATGTCAGAGGACAGCTCTCCCTCCTCACAGTTCCATGCCACAGAACTGGAGAATCATCAGTTGGCTGCCTGCTGAATGGGAAGTCAACAACATTAGCTTCATCTGACCGCTTCCATAATTCCTCAAACAAATCCCAGGAGTATTTGTTTTCCTCTTTTTTTCCCTGACACGTTGTGTCCAAAAATGCCATTTAAAAGATAACAGAAACTTCCACCTGCCTCAGAAGTACAGAGTGAGATGATTAACTGGAGCCTTTCCTATACTCACTGTTGAATTAACCATCATCCTGATGTCTACTGTTCATGTAGGGCCCCCAGTGACGTAGAAACCAACTACCTCTTCTAAATGACTGAAACATTTCTACGTGAATTTGTACAAATAAATCTGTCTTCTGTAAAGCTAATTAATTAATTAGCTTTTGCTAGTCTTGGGAGCTGATATTTGACAGGCCACAGTGGAAGCCTATGGAGGTGAATTCTAAATATAGACTTCATCATTTACCATAGTGCTAAATCTGTTTAGGTCTCTGGAGGCTCCATGTACAGCAAAAGCTGGGCTCCTCCAGGCTTGTCAAGCCCTCAGTGCAGGATTCATTTACGTATTTCCAGCCTTTCCTGTGCTGTGAAGCACTGCACTGACTCTGCAGAGGTTTAGTTACAGCAGTTTCTCCATACACTTCATTTCCATTGCCACCTCCCAGTGTTATAAACCCACAACCACACAGGGGAAGGGAAGAGAATGCTGTGAAATTGCTATAATATCTTCAAATTACACCCTCGTATGTCAGTGGTAGCTTCAAATTTTACACTGGTGAATGAATGTAACCCCAAACCAGGCTTCCAAAACCTGGAACCACCACCAAGCTAGGCACCGGTGTATGAACTCTTTTCCATTTTCATTGGAAATAGACACATGAGGCTGAAGGCCTTCCTGTTACAATACTAATCTGGTGGAACTTATACTTTGTCAGTTCACATTTTACTGCTCTGGGAAGACGATACATTCTGTTTAGTCAGGAAGAGTTTCCTGCTGTTACTGTGTGTTCTCTGGATCCTTATTCATCTAAGAACTAGGAAAATGTGTGCTTCTTGAGCTGCCATTTAAACATAGGAGCTTTACAAAACAGTAACGATGAAATTGCTCCCCTGAGCACCCTCAGCTACAGCTAATGGAGCCTGTTGAATCTGGGTTTGGTTCAGCTGGAGCTGAACACAGCCACATCAAAGCCTCTGCACCTCCGCACCGGGAGAGCCCATCTTAAACAGAGGTAACTTGCAAAAGGTGCTGATGGTGCACCTTACATCACCCTTGATGCCAATATATCCTTGTCACTCGGGGAAGAGCCTTGGGAACAGCCATTTCTGCATTGCTAATAGGAGGAAAGGACAGCCAGCGAGTGCTTGCACGCCAGAATCCTAGCGAGAAACATAAACCAGTTAGAGCCTAAACACGAGACTAGATTCTTCAAGCAATTCTGCTGCTGAAGCTATTTGCCTTTCCACTAAAGACACACTTGCTCTTAGAGCAGCAAACACACCTGCATAGTAATGGTTAATATTATCAATCAGCCCTTCACCATGCTAGGGAATGCAGGAGGTCATACCCTCCCTACTGTTCAGCTTCTCCTCTGCAGCCATTGGGCTAAGGCTCAGCTCTATAGGGGCATCCACTACCACTCCTGCCCTCGGCAGAGTCCCTCTGGAACAAGTCACAGGGCAGAGGCTCAATGCTTTTATTAGTGTATGCGAAGATGACAAGTTCCGACAAAGGAAGTACCAGATTCAGCCTTTTCCTCCCCAGAAGATGGAAGTGATTGCATAAGCTCTCCCTCCCCTTTGAAATACAGCAAGAATAGTTAAATGCAAACTTTTTTTCAGCTTCCTCTTTTTCAGTATTGACACCAGTGGCTAATTCCAGCTTCTGGGGGTGAGGAGAAAGAACGCAGTGAAGGCTCTGTCTGCTCTGCTGGCCCCTGGCTGGAGGTTCAGATTAGCACTGGAATCAGACAGGCCGTCAGACCCAAGCTCCAGCTCCAGCCCAGCTCTTCCAGTGAGCACCTCTGTGATGTGCAAATTGTCCCTACCAGTTTCTCTACAAGGTGGAGAAATACATCTCTGCTCTTTTCATTCTAGCCCCATGAGATCATATTAATATTAAAAAGAGGAATGCCCATCTCTAGAATTATAGCTCAAGACACTTTTCTTTAAAGATGTGATGCACAAATTAAGAAGATAATTATTGGGGCAGCAAATGAAACAGTTAGGAAGCTGCATTAGCAATTTCTGCTGCTGGGGTTCTCTGTCTCCGCTATACACGAAAGGATCTAACAGAATGGGAGCAAATCAGTGAAATTCTCATTCAAAAAAGGTGCAGTGTCAGCTCTCACAGGAACCAATTCTCAGCTCTGGAATTATTTATGTGGACAGTAAAGGAGATGGGATGGTGGAGATTAATTCCCTGGGTAATTTCCAGGCTTTAGCAGGGACTGCCTTGTGACACTACATCATCATCACAACTCTTAAATGATTTCTCAGCATCAGCCAACACCAAACAAACAAGAAGTCCCTGTCTAAAAATGTCACATTATGGCTACTGTGGAAAGGGGCAAGGTCATGTGCTGACAGATTCCATTTTAATTATCTGGGAAAAAAAAAAGGGGAAACAAGATGGGAGAACCATGTTCAAAAACACTTGAGTGAGTTGATGAAAGATCTGTGGCACAAGTTCCTTACCCAGCTTACCTGGAAGGAATTGCTTACCCTCAGTGCTGCACAACTGTCAAAATGAGCATATTCATATCCCTCCCAGGTTCAGCTGCAGAATGCTTTGATATCCCTTTGATGAAAGGCTCCATGTGCTGCTGTTTCCCCAGCCAGCATCTTCACATCAGGGTTTGGATGCTATTTAATGCTCATTAGAGAAGAAAAAAGCAGAAAGCAAAGAAGCGAGGAGTGCCTTTTATTAAAGCTAATTTCTGAGGCCAACCCACACATCCCACTGCTGGCTAAAAGCCTCCTGATACTATTAACTCTGTCTGCTCAAGCCTGCAATAGTGTTTTAATACAGAATGAAACCTTCTATTAGATACTGGTATAGGCCAGGAGATAACTACTCCTAACATGCAATCTGGGACAGTCTAACTATATTTTACAACTTTCTTATTCCAATTGCAAACAATGCATCTTTTTCCTTAGAAAGAATCCATTTTCCAGTCAAAAGTCAATGAGATGGTGTCATAAAAAGTCAATTCAGACCCAGGCAATGTGACCTATATGCAGAATGGTGGAAAGGAAGCTCACACTAACAAAATAAACACCTTCAAGAAAGCTACTTAACACCTTGCACGTCACAACTTTGGGTTCTGAACGTTCTCCTTTTTGGTTAGAAACAGGTGCTCTTGAAGTCCTGCAAGTCAAGTGTAACCCAGAAATGGTGCTGTGCAATTGCACTAACATACTAACATGCACTTTGGTGAGCAGAACTACAACCTGGTAACACCAGAGAGAGAGCAAACTTTGTTACACACAATTAACTCCTGTGATAGTTAAAACCTTCTGACTGATCAAACACTGTCCAAGGGAGATTTTACATCAAGCTGCTTCCTCTTTATAAATAAATAGGTAAAGGCTGGTCCAGCTTTTGATGTGTGTTTGAAGACAGAATTTCACTAAACAAGTATTTTAACTACTCAGATGTACAGAATAATGGATAGTCTGCACATATTAGAAAGTGTCTTGGTAGGAAAGGACTGCTTCACTATCAGCAAACAGCACAGACCAAATTAACCAGATGATTCATTAAAAAACCCAAAACTACAACAGAGCTGGCTTGGAATAGACAGTTAATTCTCTTCAGGACAAACGTATTTTTCAATGGAAGTTTCAGCCAGTGTCAGATCTCCACATATTGCAGAGCTCAAAGAAGCTCTGAAAAGGAAAAAAAAAACAGCATACCAAACACAAGATTAAATAAAAAAGACCCAAAGAAATGGTTTCTGTGCTTCAGTGGCAGTTTCAGAACAGAACAGAGCCTTAAATATCTTATAATTTTAAGAGAAAGGTACATGAATGTTGCTCAGAGGCAAATTGGTAATAGAAAGCCACAGCCAAGAACTGCAAACTAATTTCACTCCTGATCAGTTTCCAGCTGCTTTTCTCCTCCCCTCTGAGCCTGATTTCAGGAACACCAGGTTTGTGGTTCAAAAGCATGAGATCACACTCTGCCAGTCACCTGGGTGCAGGTGGATTGACAATGCAGAGCGTGAGAAGACAACCTCGGGCTTCAAGTACAGAGAGAACAGGGACAACCCAGCCTGGATGTCACACATCACATAAAGCACCCATAAGGGTTGCAAATGGGAAACTTAACAGTCCTGCTTCAGAGATAAAAGAATGGTTTTGAGCAGTGACACCTAAAATCAGAAATTATCATTAATTCAAGGCTTTTTTCCTGAGTACTAGCATTTCTGAGGACCCAAGAAGCAACTTTAACATATAACTAAGCTCTAAATACACAGGCTACAAAGAGCCTAGGAACCTAACAGGTCGGTAATTACAGCAAGAATGAGGCAACTACGTACCTCTGAGAAGTCCCCTTGTATTTGCTCTGACTCTCTAGGCTCTAACACCTTTAATCCATCTAGCCTTAAATTTCTAACTGTTGCACCACAACTTGGACTCTTCATTAGGGACTGTAGTGACAGGACAAGGAGTGATGAGTTCAAACTTCAACAGGCGAAGTTTAGATTGGATATGAGGAAGAAGTTCTTTACTGTAAGGGTGGTGAGGCACTGGAATGGGTTGCCCAGGGAAGTTGTGAATGCTCCATCCCTGGCCGGGGATGGATGGATTCTTAGGTGACATGGTTACTGTGAGGTGTCCCTGCCCACGGCAGGGCGGCTGTGACTAGATGACCTTAATTTCCTTTCCAACCCAAACCATGCCACGATTGCAACTGTGTTAAAAGGAGGATGTTCCCACACTATCAGTGAGATAATTAAGCATCTAATAACAGTATGCGATGATACCAAACTCTATGTGGTTGCTCTCTGGTTTCTAATACTTGAGTTACATGGATTAGGAGGAGAGGAAGAAGACAGGAAGCATCAGAATCCCAAACTCTTTGCAGTAATAGTTGGGGGCACACTTGCTCAAGACCATCCACAGTCTTCACAGATATAGTCAGTGCATTCACCAGTTTGCAAAATCAAGTGTAAGGTCTTTTCCTTAACCACAACAAAATAAAAAGAAGTAATTGAAGTGATTTTACAAACTCAACCTGTGTCTGTTACTGCATAATCATCCAAACCTCTCCTGTAGGTGTCTGTTACAACCAAAAGTGTTATCACAAAGATCCAAGTAAAATCAAAGTAGAAATAATGGTAATTTAAAATTGCATCCTGGAATATGTGCTTGTAGCATTTTTTTATCAGTTAGTTTACTGTAAGAACTTAAAGAAGCCTCCCAGAAAATCTAAGCTAAGACTTTAACATATACTATCAAGTTATTCTATTTTAAATACAAACATAGAATGGTTAAGCTTACTCTTATTTTTCTGATAAATTCTTAATGTCCTTATATCTCAAAATTTTAAATTCAGCAAAAAGGTGCTTTTTACTCTCTTCCTGGCCCAGGATCTCAAGCCTATGGAAGAGACGACAGTAAACATACCTCAGGCTATACTTCCTCCAAACCCAGGTTCATTTGCAGCCTCAGTTTTGCTGTTACTAAGTCCTTTCTGCAGAGCCTGAAGACCCGTAAGCAGGAGCAACCTGACTGCAAAGCCCTGTGGGACAAATCATGCAAACAGGCTGAAAGAAAAAAGAGAAAATGTCTTCTGGAAGGTACGCAGAACCCTTTTCACTTACAGCAAAAGAAGAAATATTTACAGCAGAAAGATGCTGTTCCATTAGCAGTGTCTTGCTGTCAACTGCCGAGCTGCTAACTCTCTTAAGGACCTGCATTGCACTACCAACTCAAATGCCTGTGGATGTGAATATCCTTCTGAATCTAAATGAGGATATGTCAGTAGGATTGTCCAAAATTGCTTCAGATAAAGTATCTGTGGTCACAATGATTTGAAGAGAATGATAAAACTGCTTAGAATTTTATTTTAAATATATAAAAAGCATGAAATAAAAAGTTACACTGCCTTAGGTAATTTACATGTATGTTACAAAAAGCAGAATGAAAAAGCACTGTAATTCAAAATTACCTCTATCTTACAGTAATACCTAAGTCAGCTCACATATAAAGAACTCTTCCCAACAGCAATGTCTGCACATCCAGGGGACTGCATATATAAAACAATCATAATTTCTTCAGAGGCTGAATGCACGATTGATTGTAGCTTGGGCTAAGAATAAACGTTCATATCAAAACTGCACAAGCAGAAATTGTAGTTATTTTGAAACCCTGCCGAACAGATGGGCCTTGAATTATCAGCAGCATTAAATCCCAGTTAAAGATTTATCTGAAACGAGCTCCGTTTGTCTTACTTTTAAAGATCAGGTGAATAAACCATGGCCTAATGCAGAGAGAAAGGAAGAATTTTTACTAAAACAGTGTCCTGAAACAAGCAAAACACTGAATCACTGCAGCTGCTAACAGAGCAAAGAAGTGGTTTAACTTTGGCTGTCATCAGCTGATACAACTTTTTAATAGTACTGAAATATACACACATGTAAAATTTTGCTTGGTAAATATTACTGTGTAAGAGATTTTTCTTAATGTAAATACTACCCTGGTTCATACAATACAAATGTCTTAATCCCTAAAGAATTACTTCATTAGAATTACGACTAAGATACTCAGTTACCTGAATTTTCTTCAACAGTTATATCTCATTTTTACTGTGTATTTTGATTATTTTTGTTTTGAATTGCTTCCTACATTTTGCATATCCTTTCCAAACACAAGTCTGGCTGTCCACCCACATTGTCAGAGTAGTATTTCAGACTTTATGACTTTTTAAGCCTTCGTAGTTTCAACTTCCTGAGGCCATTTTCAACTTCTTTTTTCCTTTTCTGGCTAAGCTTCTCTGAAGGCACAGGCTGCAGCTCTATATATGATGGTGGCATCGCATTTTCAGTGGTTGTGCTTGGCTCATTTTGGCTTGTCTGTGCTATATTGTTCCTCACAGTAAGAGGCTGGGAGGGGTTTTTTCTTAGTGACTCCTCACCAGATGCAGCCTTTGTCATGTCTCTCTTAGAAAACAACTCAGAATTAAGTGGGGTCTTCTCCTCCAAGAATGGACCTAAACAACCGTCATTGTGTTTGCTTATCTCTGTATTGCTAGGAATTAAAGGAGTCCCTTCAGAGCATACTTTTTCAAAATACTCTAGCTTTTCTTCTGGAGCACAGGTCTTTTGTTGAGTCTGTGTTTTGGTCATTTTTTGACTTCGCTTTGGATCTAGCAGTGCTGTCTCAGAGCTACAAGGAAGGTTCTCTCTCAGATGACTCGACTTCAACCACTCCAGAGATTGAGGTTTTTGCTGGCTACTAACACCATCTGGCTGTCTCTGATTAACATAATTTTCCAGCTTTAAAACAGGAAGCTCCAAGTTGCTCTCAATTGTATTTGTGCAGTCCTTTAGCAGTCCTGGACTCCTACACGTCACTTCAGATTGAGGGCTGAGAGAAGTCTGACGGTCATTTTTTCTGTTCCCTGTCTGCAACTCCACTGAGCCAACAGACACCTTGGAGTCCTTGCTGATCTGAGGTTTGTTTGCGTTACTTTTCTTCATCTTTGTCCTTTTCACACTACAATAAAAAGGAATTTTGTTCTTAAATTAGTTTTCAATCTTCCCTTCTTACAACCTCTGAAGCACCACTAGGACAACCCTCTTTCCAAACATGGAAAAATCTCCTGTATATCATCTTGACAAGCAGTAATGTTTGTCTAGTGTGGATAAAATCACGTGTTAACCATCTGATTTTCCACTGCACTAGGGGCACCCAATTTATTAATGACTAAGCCATGAAGGAGTTCACATTCTATTCCAAGAGGCAGAATTAGATTCATTACAGATGTTAAAGGTCAACACAGCATAGTATATTGAATTCCTTCCCAAACTGGCTAGATAAAATAGCATTTCATAAGTGCCTGAATGATTTCAAACCATTCCCATATATTCAGATGCATAATGTGTATCTAAAGAATACAGGGGGGGCAGGCAGGGAGAGGCAGCGTGTGCCCCTCTATGTGAGAGTTTCTAATCTCTATTTTAGAATGTTCCTCTGGGATTTTTCCCACGCCATTTCAAAGCATTACTTAAAGTTAACCACTACTCATCTTGTATCAAGCCCATTCATCTGCAGTGACTTACTTAGGCAATGCAAGTAGATGATATTCTAAAAGGAATCATAGGAAAATGGGATCTCAAGGGAGCTGATGGAATGTCAATACAGAAACACTACTCAACAGCATATTACCTGTGCATTTCACCTGTTACATTTCACATAGGCTGGAAGATTAAGTTTATCCACAAGTCCTGAAGCTGTATTTTCAGTCTTCAGATATTACTGCAGATTATCCCAGGCTGAGACCACTCCCTGCTGCTCTGCTGATGCTGAGCAGCATATCTAACTCTTCAGAAAGAGGGCTACTGCAAATCAGGCAGAGCTGGCATACCTCCAAATCTATCTCATTTCTAAAGACAGCACAGATGAGGCAACACGGGTAAAAAGAAAAGCTGCCAGGGTTCACAGCAAATCCCTGATTCTGCAGTTGATTTGGGGCTACTGGCAACTTGCACAAGAACAGCATCCTGGTACATACAACAGAGGATCAGTGTAATGTTCAGCTGACCAATTAACCCTCCCCATCCACTACATCAGGGATACCCTTTAACTGTGAGCAAAGATCCATACTAGTACCATGGTACAGTGCAGACTCTCAAATTGAGCAAAATAAATATCTCTGTGAAGTGTTTTGTACCAGATTCAAACACCAAGTATTTATTTTGGCTCAGGGCTTCATTCAAGGAAAAAAAACACCCTGTTTTGATTCTCCGTAGCACTATGTGAGATATCTATGTGGGTTGTAATAGCTTTTTTTCATGCCATACAAAACAACAATGATCATTTTATGTGCTCATCCACACTGGAGTAAGTAGTCTCTTAGTAATGTGAAATAATATTTTGTAAAGGAGATTGTATTATGTGAAATTTTATTACATGGGCTAGCTTCTATTTATTCAAATTTTACCAGACTATAAATTTAACACCTGAGAAAGAAGAGTGACATACATTTCTTTCAAGATGCCTTGCTTTATTTGTTCATTTGGACTAATCTCTGCCTTCTTGCTCTCAGCAGATTCAGTAAAATACTCAGATGTCCCATTGGAAAGTTCTTCTTTCTGCTCCAAAAGAAAACACAGGTTTAAAACATGACACACCAAGCTATGATAATTCAACATAAAACTCCATTTCTAATACTACGACTTACAGATGTTCTTTATTATTTTGATCTGAGCAGTCAAAGAGAAAAGAGGATTATTTTTCATCTTTTAATATTGGGGTGTCTAGTCAGTTCCCTCCCCTGTCAGGCTCCCAACAAACATATTTCATATGCTAAATTATCCCGCAAACAAACAAGACTGTAATGTAAAGGATGCAGCTTTCCAAACCCTCTGAGGAAACTGTTGGCAAATATTTGACATCTTTGTGGCTCAAACTGTGACAAATGCCAGGAATCTCTCTTGCAGACAGGAGCATGTTTGTCAGCTTCTTTTCTGAAGAGACTAACTGGCGCAGTGGTCTATACACTTATTCTCAGAAGAATTCCCATGATTTTCCATACTTCCAAAAAAATAGAGTTTATTTACACATTTCAGGAGGCAAGGGTTAAAACTTTTAATACTAACTTTCAAACACTCACAGCTTGGAGTGGTTGGCTACTACAGGACAACAAGGGAATTCTTTCTGGTCTCAGCTAACAGCAGCACCGTGGTTTTACATAATATGAGATCAGGGCAAGAGGGAGGGAAGGAAAATGCTCTTTTTCTTCAAGCTGTGAGCGTTTCCTTTCACAATGAAACGACCTCAGTCAGAGAAGAGCCAGTTGCTGACTTCACTATTAAAAACTATATACTCAAAAAAAGTACTATTTCAGAGGCTATGGAGAGAAAAAAATACGGTAACATTAGAGAAGGGGCTTTGTGCATCTTCTTCTCTTGGTATCACTTTCCTCAATCAGCCTGCATGCTGTAACTTCTGACTGGAGCTCATCAAATGGAGACAGTGCTTATTTATACCCTTGCTCCACACTGTGAAGCTGGCACATGAACCAGGTGGTACAGAAGAAGTGAAGGAAGTAGAGAAAGACTGCGGAGGCACAAGACCAAAGTGCGCACATGACCGCTGCCTGGAACGCCTCTTGATCTGTCACTTAAACGCGCTGAAGCCCTGCCCATTTTTATCTGTATTTCTATTTTAAAGGAGAGGGGATAAACCTCACTGATCTTTCCAGAAGTCTAAGCCAGTCAAAACAACTTCCTGTTTTCTAAGCAGAAAAAGGGTAGTCAGGCAATGAAATCAAGCTATTTTGACAGCTTCAGAAAGACCTACAGCTGTTCTGAGCCCTCCTTTCAGAGGCAAATTATGCAAACTTCTTTACGTGTACTGACAGACTCAAGTTCTGTCCACTAATGGTGCAACATGTGTGTTTACAGCAGGCAGAAAACACACGGGACATAAATGCAGTGTGATTTCAGCCTCAGAAATCAAGCCTAACTCTTTTATTCTGAGGGATTAATTGCTGCTTCTATTCTAGTTAGAGGTATGGGCTCCCCTAATTTGACTGGATAAGTTTTCATCATACTTTGTAAACTATTCAAGAAGGGAGTATTATTATGTACTTGAGAGCTCTGCTAATTTTAAGAGAAGACACTCTTAACCGTAACAACTGTAGAAACTATTTGATTTTCCAGTAACATTCGCACAACTCAGCCTGAAGGATCTTGCACAATCCCTCTGCTGCAAAGCAGCTGGAGAGCACTCTTACTTAGCCAGAGAACAGGAGAAGCATTTGAGTTTCTGCTTTAAGGTAACCAGTAAGGCTAATTCTATTAAATCTTCTTCAAGTCTCCACACAGAGGATCATGATACGATTGCCACTCCATTAAAGCAACTCTGGCAGATGTGGTAAGCAATGTGATGTACAAAATCCAGAGGGCTGGGGACAGTTCTTGTCTACAGGTACTCACTACTGTAGATAAGGAAGAAACCTCAGTTCTAAGTTGCCTCTGATTATGAACAGTGCATGACTGTTGCCTAGAGTGTACCGTCACTCCAGGATGTCAAGAACAGACCCTGGAGAGAGGCAAAGATGACGAAGCTCTGTCACTTGTGAGCTGAGTCAGACTGCAGTTAATGGTCCAGAGTTGTAGGGTAACACATTCCCTCACTACGCCATCATCAATCTTTTATTTCGGTTTCAAGTAACATCACATAAAGCAGTGAGAGAAAAGGGTTAAGGCATTAAAAAAAAATTAAAAAATCAAAATGATTTATATGTGAAACACTTCTGAACATGCCCTCTAAGTACAGTAGATTTTCCCCTCGGAACCACACCCTGTAAGTGCTGTATTTTGAGAGCTGAACAATTAACATAAGGCATATGAGTCAGTCTTTGAAAGACTCTGTGGGAACCAGAGAGCCTTTTGCTATTAGCAGTGATGTAAACTCCCTAAGGCTGGAGTAAGTCCACAATAGAAGGCAGAGAGTCATAAATAACAACAATAGGCACCCCATATACTACTAAGACTCTCAGCCATTATTGGTGATACTTCCTTTATTTTCTTTATTAGACTTAATAATTTTAGTTAATTAAAAAAAATAAAACAACACTGTCTGTTTTGGGAATACTATTTATTTCCTATGGGAACTTCGGGACTTGTCAAAGAAAGAAAAAAAGCTAATCTGCTCTCATTCTGCCTAGTAATCCCGAATTCCTTTTAGGCAGTGAAATAATTAAAGAAAAATATTCCAGGCATAAAAAGGAGGACAGCAGAAGCAGACATCACATAAACAATGACACCATGACAGAGGAAAACGTCAAAGCCCCGCCAGACTTGTGACTTGACTCTGAAAGCGCTGCAGGGAGGTGGGATTGCTGCTAACAAATTAAAACCACATTTCTTGGCAAATTGTTAAAGACAGACATATTTACATTTGTATAGAGACTGGGTGGGCACAAAAGATTAAAATGCTTCTTTAGCCCTTGAACTGCCAAGTTCTATTAGAAATATGTGCTCTTAAAATCCTAGGGTAAGCTTGCTCCTTTTTGTCACTAAAACTCGGCAAAGAAGCATCTCCAGAAGTGGAGATTGTTACAAAATCTTACTGCTCTACCTGCTTAGAACACTGGCCTCTCAAAACCTGGTTTTAAGATCCTTAGTACTTATCCAGAGAGCTGTCTGGGAGAGAAGTAAAAACCTTTATTAAGACCTAGAGAAAAACTTTATTCTTTTACTACCTTACTCAGCTTACTGTCTCACTCAAAATGAAGAAGAAACCCTCAAAACATAAAAGCAGTGACTGCCATCTGCAGCTCTCTCCAAGACAGCTGAATTCAGCAATATAGCATTAAATATCTGAAAAAGAATTACTCACAGACGTGGCACTTGTGAAGAATCCTTACAAATCCTTACCATGAAGAATCATAGAATGGTTAGGAGAGGGAAAGGGCTGGCTTTTCACTGATACTCATGCAATATTGCTTTTCATGTCTTTTTCAGTCTAATGTTTGGGATGCTTGGTTGAAAGAAAACTTTCCAAAGTGACCAATGCTGCCACCTTTTCCACCTCCCATTTAGTTCCATACTTTCTAGCTGTCTCTTGCTCTTCTCAGAGTAACAGTTGCACATGCTTCTGTACCAATAAAGTAACACTAAGGGATAATTAAATATTGTGTCTGGTTAACAAAAAAAACCTCCAACAAAACACAATAAACCACACACTGTTTCTGAATTGCATTTATCAATGTGGCCCAACTTGTTCATCAAAAACACTTAATAGGAAACATCAATGGGTCCAATAAATCAAGTATAGTGTTGGAGTGGCATGTAGGAGGGAACTCTGAATATAATAATGTAGACAAAGCGATGAAATAAATTATTATCCCAGCACACACAAGTGAATAAAATTAGCACAATGAATCAGAGAGAAACACTTATTTAGAGGAACTCTATGTAAGCTTGCAATTGCATGGTTCCTTCTAATGTCGCTCTGAGCTCCACTATCCAAGATAGCCTTTAGGTTTCAGAACAGTTCTAATAGATGACTGGCAGATCAGAGAGGTCAGACAAGACTCTTTCCAATCTGATAAACAGAAAACAGCTCCTAAAGCAAATGAGGAGCTTGGCAGGAAAGGATGAATCAGATAGCATAAATCTAACTGATAGAAAATTGACAGAGGCAGGACTTTGGGTCTAGACTTCTGCCCTCTCCCATCTCACATGAAGGAAAAGCTTCCCACAACTTCATGATGCAAATTTTTTCTGCGTTTCCAATGTAGTGATGCATCTGTCCTAGCAATTCTACTTACGAGCTCCTACCACATCATAAACCATTCTTAAATGTTTTCCAAGAACAGAAATACTGGATACTATTCTCAACCTGAAATATAGTTCTTTGATTGCACTTGCAGAATATTGCTCCACAGTTTAAAGTGGACTGTTCTGCTCTGTATGTCAGTAAGTTCCAGTAAAAATCATTAAGGATCATTCCATGTTACACATGGGAGTACTGATTTTTCATTTGAAATAGGCAATTTCAAGGAATGCTGGTTAAAAATATCATTCTTTTCAAGACTGAATTTAAGAAATAACCAGAGAAAAATGCATCTTTCTGGCGAGCAGTAGAACCGTACAACCTTCTCGTGGCAAAGCACAGAAAGGAAAATCTCCTGGATCACAGTCTTCGTTATCTAGTAACAAAATTCATTTTAACACCATGGATCTTAATAGTTAAGTTTTTGCTTGTCAAGAGTCCCTATGACCTGTACTATTTAGTCCAAGAGTTGGTCCAATCTGTTAAAGCCTCTGTGATATATATTCCACTTTCTCCTTTCTCAAACTACGAGGTGTGAACCCGGGTTTCTCACTCAATACATAAGTCTTGGCAATTCCAAACATTCCAAAGGTCCCTAAAGCATCATCAGATTAGCTTAAAGCATCTGACTTCTATGAGGAAAATGCTTGCTTTCAAAGCGTTTTGTTTGGAATTTAATTGGGAAATTCAGAGTTGTCTGGGCTTGCATTTGAACACTTGCCAGATAATAGAAAATGGAAAAATAAGCTGTAAATGGCATAAACCAAATAAATTGTGGTAAATCATAGAAAAACTAAAGTTGCAGGGAGACCACTGTAAATATTGATACACATCTGAAACACAAATGGCAAGAACATCCATAACACTTTCTATAGCCACAGAAGGTGCTTCTGAAACAAATGATTATTCTACATACTGACGAGCACAATAAATGCTCTGTGTATTTGCTTGAAGGCAAAAAGCCTTAAAATTAATCTTAAGTAATTACGCTATTAATCAGTCTGATTTTATATGCTGATGCTACAAGACTCAGATTCTATCTTCAGATAAAGTGTCCACTGATAAGAAAGAGAGAAGCAATAGCTTTGCAACCAAAATAACATTTCTCAATGACACTGAAGAAAAATGTAAAGCATACTAATGATGAATTTTAGGTTTTTAAGAAAAACAATACCTAGCCTTTTCCATCAATTTTAAGGTTCCTGCTTCTAGCAGTTATAAAAGAGATATGCGAGATATACATGCATTATACTTTAAAGACTTCTTTATGCAATATGAAGAAAGCAATTTTATGTGGAGCTCAATCCCTTTATCCAACTCACAAACCATGAGGGAAGAAAACTACTACTTGGTTGTCCCAAGTAGCTATAAAAACAAGACACTCCCGTAATCCTGTACTACAGCTTTTAACAGTCTGACATGAGGATCCTCTGCCTACCTACCAAATCTAAAGGTATATCAGAGTCAACCAGCAGAGATATCTAAACACCTATCAGTAACAGTGAAGCACACTTTGTATTTATCCTTCCAGATGGGTTATATGACATACCAGAATACTACTTAGAGTACAAAATGCATACAATATGATTCATATACTTAAAATTCAATTGTTACAGAAATAAATGTGAAAAAAGATCACATCAATTTCAAATCCAACTGTTCTCTTCATACAATTACAGTAGTGTTTAACATCTGCAGGAGATCTTGGAAAGAATAACTAATACTCTTGATCTTGCTGGTTATACAGAAGCAAAATAAGCAAAATAAGCAGAACTGCTCAGCCCAGGAGACAATCACTGTTCAACAATTTAGTCAATGTTTTAGCTTAGTTTCCAAACCAAACACCACCACCCTAGAAATCCCCAACATTTCTGGGCTCACACTGGGGATCTGTCCCTCCAAATAATTTCAGATCATGACAAATTGTTCAGAAATTCTTCCGGTGAGCTTCATCATCCCATATTTCAGCTTACTGTCCAGTCAAGTTATGAAATTCCTATTAGTTGTAACAGACCTCCGCAGTAGGTTGAGGTAGAGATTGCTCTTTCAAACGATTAAAAACCTCCCTCAAATATTCTTTCCCCAACAGGAACATAGAGAATTATTACCAAAAAATAAAGTAATGAAAATCTTTTAGGTCCCAGTGTCATCAAAATCTCACAGATGCACAGCAGCTAAATCAAATCTGCAGCTCACTGCAGCTTTAGCCATTATCGCTGCCAGCTTTCTAACATGCCCCTTTGCTTGAGGTGCTCATCCTCTCAAAGTCTGCAGAAAGAACATCATTCAGTGAAAAGTCTGGAATCTCAGCTCACATCCGCATTAACCACCAGCATAAAATGTGACAGCAAGAGAGTGAGAGCGGAGAGGAAAACAGGGAGGTGAAAGGATGATGACAGATGATAATATCTTAAATTACCACAAGGCTTTGACAAATGAGATCTTGTGAATGCTGCTAAGTAGTTACATTTAAATCAACTGAAGCACTCATGTAAGAAGCAACTACCAAAATCAGTAAGAGATTACCCAATTTGTCCCTACTTTTTGAAGACTGCTTCATATGGAAATAATAATATGTTTTTAATCATTTATAGTGCAGTTCCAGGACCTTTTGTATTTCTGCTATCCTTCATCTGGATTTTGCACAATGAGAGGTACATAATCTTTCATTGAAGAGGAATTCAACTTACTTATTGGCTTTAAGACAATTTAAGTATTACTTTTTCTTTCATTCCCTATATACTCTAATATTCTGTCTGCTTTTCAGATAAATAATGCTATGGAGCAAAGATCTCTCAAGTCACTCCTGTAGCAATATCGTGGCCTTTTCCCACAGAGCCCACAGTTAATGCACTCAGCGGTGTGCATGAACACTGGAACTGCTCTTTTCAGTGAAAATACTGCCTTTCTCAACAGATTTTCTTTATAGTCCTAATGCCCTTATACCCAGCTCTGTGAGGTTTCTCTGAAATTCTCCACAACCTTCTCCAGTCTTGACTAATTGAAGTAATTATGTCAGATTTCATTTCGTCATTTGTCCACCTCTCGGGATCATTAATGTAACAAACAGCAGACAGCTATTAGACTTTTGCCATGCAGAAAATAAATCAGTCAGTTTGTAGGCTATAAGAAGAAACTAAGGCAAGTTCAGACAAATTTTACTGAGGCAATTCACAGCATTACTGCTCTCAGGTATCCTCCCTCTTTTTGCGGGAGGTTACTACCCTCACTGCTGTTGGCAGAAGGGAGCACACACACACCCCAGCTGCTCCCACCCGCAATTCAATGCGCTAGCTTAAAAGCTAGGGAAGTTTGGTTTGCATGAATCCACAAGACTCTGATATACAGCGAGATGCAGGCACGCAGCCATTTTGTCAAATTCTGCTTTGGGAGGGGTAATCTCCAAGGAGAAGAGGCAGACAGAGGGGACAAAAGGGAATACTGTAAAACTGCCATAGCTTTCTTCTTTACGACCAAGTCAAAGATGTTAGTATCATTAATCTGTGATGTAGTTTCTCAGTGAGAGCAGGCTCACGATTCAAGCTAATTGAAAGCTAGCCTAACATTGAAAGGGAAGACTCAACCTTACCCAGCACATGGTCCTGCCAAGCCTCTGTAGCAACACTAGCAGCCACACAGTGAGAGCCTGACCGAAGTGATCCACCTGAAAGCTAACCATGAAAAACAACAAAAAAAAAAAACCTCCAAACCAGAAAAAAAAAAAATCACCTTTTTTTCAGAGGGGTCAAGGAATTAACCCAGCTCCCTACGCATGTCAGTACTGACAGACACAAGAGTGCTTGGGTAAGAGAAGGCAGGAGGGCCTGCACGCTTCAGCATCACCAGTCTTGCATTAGCTTGACCAGAAACATGAAGGATGAATAGAAAAACTTGACAGAACCATGTCAGAAGTGAAAACTCACCAAAGAGAAAAGCAGTTCTTTACCTGTTTCACTATGTGGTACTTAAACAGAGTTCCCTACTACCTTTTTACAAGGAAGCAGTGAACCCTGTTCATACAGTTACCAAACTACAGCTTAATATAGTCTTCTTTAGCTAAGCTTCCTGTAATGATGGAAAAGAATTAAGCATGAATTATCTGAAAACACATGAACACACGATTAAATGAAATTTAAAAGGATAAGGAAATCAAAACCATCAACAGGACAGGAATTACAATAAATGTATCATTAATGCGTGTTTTGGACACGACTTCCAGAGTAACTGTCAGCTTCTGCTTAAAGAAGTGGCTCCTGCTCTCTTCATTCAAGTCCTGGCTATGTGCTCCTGCAACATTTTTTGTGTCACACTTGGCAACTGTGTGGGTACAGGATGAGTTGGTTCAGTGAACTGACTTGCCGGAAAGCTAATCCTCCACTGAAAAACAGAGAAACCTCACAAATAAATGGTTTTCTGCTGGATCAAGTCAATGAACTAATTCATTCTCAGCCTAAGAATCACTTGGCTCACTGTACCTAGAAAGGAAAGGAATACGTAGCTGGAACTAGAGGGGATGTGGACTGACCTTTTCAGTAGTAGCCTACCATTACAGAAGTTTAACTGTGTTATTATATATATACACACATACAGAGTTCCATGCCAAGATTAGCACTTACATACTGTGAATTGTGCAATTGTATTTCCCAGCATTTCCTTCTTCCCCTACCCAATCTGATATTACTTAACAATAAAATAGTCTTTAAAGTATTTAAGATAACTAAGTTCCACATAAAGTCTTCTAATAATCTTTACAAATTGCTGCTAGCTGAAGAAAGCTTTCATTCTGCTTCCAAGAGACACTGTTCCAGCAGCACATACTCTAATGTTTAGTCTCCTGTTAATTACAGCTAAATATATGTTTTAATCAAAGAACCAAAAACCTCTTCCCAGCATAAGCAAAATCCAATCACATCATGCCATTTATGCTCTTCAAAGTTTTAAGAAAGAATTCTCCAATGTACTTATGTTACAATGACATAGATTACAAAGTCAGACACTTATGAAGATGAAATGGTCTGCTTTTATTTCTCTGTTGGGGATTTAAACAGCACTGGGCATAACACTAGCACTCTTCTCCTTCTGTAACTATGTGGGGTTCTTTGGTTGCTTGTTTTTTTAAGAGCGATATTCTGTTCGGAAAATAATCTTTATTTTTGTATAATATTTTGCATAATAGCAAGGCTCAGTGGAAACCCTGAGATCTTTCCAATCAAGACAGGAGCTCCTACTCCCACTTTTTTTCTCCTGATCTCACATGAACAGTAATTTCAAATTTTCACTTTAATATCATCATTAGCTTAACCTCCTTCGTGCTTTCCCTACAACTACTTCCTCCTATAAATTCCTGCATAAAGCGATGTGGTTATCAATGAATACTCTATTGTTAGCCCATTTTCAAATGCTCACAAGCCTCTAATAAGCCTTCCATCCATTTCCATTTCCACTGTTTCTTCAGATAACCCATTTCCAATTTTCCATTTTAGCTCTTTACATAATAATCTTCAAGAAAATGTCGTCACTGACAAAGATGACTAATCTCTCCACAGCTCTTATATATTTCACTGCGTTTCCTCTTTTGCCATGTTCCCAAAACTGTCGTCTTCTTCAAGATAAAACTATTCAAGATTGCTAACATAGTTTGGTAAAACAGGAAACAATGGGTTTATGTTTAAACTTGTCATTAATCAGCCAGGCTATTCTTCCATCTTTTCCTTGAGACTTACAATTTGCTTATGTATTTTCAATACCTTGTTGTATTGTTTTTTTAAGGGAGATTTCCCTTCCTCCAAAATTACTGCCTGCGGGAATACTATTACAACCAGATTTTTAGATATGACCACAGAAACACCCTAATCTATTTCTAAATAGATTCGAGAAAGTAGAAAATTACAAATCAATTTTTCTTCTATTTTATTTCAGCTCTACTCATTAGAATTTATTAATTCATGCTTAATGCTAATTTGACAGACTGCCTAATCTACCTTTTCTGTGGTCTTACAAGATGTACCACACAAGGCTTCAAATTGCTTCTCTCAGCAATTGATGCTAAGAGTTGTGCTTGTGAATAACTCAAAAGCAAACTAATTATGATCTTTACTTAAGATGCAGGACATAAGAATTTCATTTAGTATCTGGCTACATCCCTTGAAATTCTTGGTTTAAGCAGAGTCTATTTCAGAGATACAGAGAATAGCCTAAAAGGCACTGAAACAGCAAAGAATAAAGGGCTGAAGATAAGTGAAGGAAGAGAGTTGCACTGAGTGAAAGAAATATGTATCAGGCTGACATAAAACTGATTCCAAGTAATGGGAAAGCACGGCATTGAGGCTGACTTGTCTTGACAGAGCTCAGGAATGAAAGCTTGACCCAAACCATAAACCAGCATAAAAGCAGCTTAAAAAAAAGGGGGTAAAAATAAAAGATTGTTAAGTCTTGACCAAGTCAATCCCAGTGACATTCAGCAACAATGAAAACTGACAAAGTCTCCATTAACATATACTCAACTACTTTTATAAAACACAGACAGGCCCTCAAAACCAAGGGTGTGAGCTGATTAAACACTTAAAAGAACTTGCATGCAACATTATAAAATTTTTCAAACCCAAACAACATACAGAGGAAAACAAAACATAAGCCTCATTTTTAGCCCATGACAGAATACACTGGAGTATATCAATGGAAAGGCCTTCTGGGTGGTCTTTTGTGGTCTAGTTTAGAGTTCAAACTTACTCACTGCTAAACTGCACAGAGAAAAGTCCACATGCAAAATGCAGGCCATTAGCCCTTACTTGTGGAGTGCCAAAAACTTGAAATGACCTCTCAGTTGCAATTAAACACTCTCCCAGTTTGGCAAAGTACTCAACTGGAGTATATGATAAATCCAGCACTAATATGCCGTAGAAATTCTGGATCAACAAAACCGCCTAAAGTAAGCCCTTTTAAGTTAGAGTGGTAGGAATTATAAAGATACTCCAAAACATTTGTGGAGGGGCCATTCACATCTTGTTACTTCTTCACATAAGAGAAGATGGCTCAGGTATAACTTCATCTTATATTCTCCTACCAAGTTACTACATCAACTGTTCCAGCAGTTCTATGCATATATATTGCACCTGTAAGTAAAACTCCCAGGTTTTCATTGTTGTTGAGGTTACCATTCCACTAATATCCTTTTCTTAACATAAGGGTGTTAAAAATCACTTTAAGCAACAAGGAGTTCCCATAGATCAAGCTCAATTTTTGAAACAGCCAAGCTGAAGTTTATAACACTTTTTCATTTATACTCTCCTTACCGTCTTAGCATCATATGAAAGAAACTAAAGAAAACATCATCTTTTTTATTTGATGGAAAGATTAAAACCACCAAATGGGGAAACTGGATATCTCATAAGAGATATTAGGCAAGAAAAAAAAAGATAATTATTCCTCTGTCAAAAAGTAGAAGCAGGATTTTCTACTTATAGCATCAAAGTAGTTTTCAAGACAATACTGAGAGAGTAATAACTTCCAAAATGGCAAAGCACTTCTAAAGCAGTTTGATATGTTCTGAGAGAGAGAAAAAAACATATGCTGGGTCCTCTGACATTTAAGGATACTTACTAATCTAGGAATCAAGATCATAAAATCTGCATTTAATATAATAAATAAAACCACCCTGCTTGATATTAAGAAAATGCTTAGTTGAAGGGCAGAAGAAAAACTTTTATTTTCAAGGGTCAAATATACTTTAATACATTTAAGATAAACTACTAAAATACACATAGCTCTCAGCATGTAATTCTGACTCTTGCTGCGAGCACAGCAGAGACTGCCTGCCCTATAGCCGGCCACCTGAGTCAGTATGAGCACTCCTGAGACAATCAGCAGTTAACTGCTGCATAAAAATCATAAGCCTTTGACCCTGATCAAGCCCTTCAGAATGAAATACTCAAGTAGAGTTATTTATGGTCTTTAAGTACACATCAGTGCCTTTTTCTTCATAAACGTTTAGGGATTTTTCTTCCCCAGCAGGGCTAGCTTTGATCTGTTGGAGCTGTTTTGCAGAACAAGTGCTAAGAGAACATATAAGAGACCCCTGGATATTAAAAACTGCCCATTACAATTTTGGAAAGTAAAAAGTTACAAGGACAAAATACAAAGATAAAACAGACTCTTAAAATCAAGGAGCTAAAATCACACCTAGCTTTCTAAATACATGGTCTTTTTCTCTGAGCCTTATCTTGCTCATAAAACGCTGAACTTCCAAAAATTCCCATTTTTGTCTGCTTTGAGCTCAGTTCAGGATGTCCTTTCGAATACTTCAGCCCAACTGTTAATGTGACTTTCTGGTTTCAAGATGACAGTCACAAATACATGAAAATACCAACATCTATCCATAAAAATTCATCTTACTGCTATAAACCGGAAAATGTATAGAACAGATTTGTACGTACCAATACATCATTGTCACATGTCCAATCACTTGGATTACAGTCAAGTTTACTGATACACACTATAAATCTATCTGGAAACACACGCAGGTCTATAAAAAAGAGAATTGAAAAGAAGATTACAAAAATTATAGCCATATTCAAAACTATACAAGCTATCAACATATAAGAAAGTTATTTTAGTAAACAGAAAAATTGAGTTTTTAAAGTGCACACTAACCCACTTTATGCACTCAAGTAGTTTCTTACCTACTCTCGTCAGCATCTCATCCCTCCTTTTGCTTTTTTTTTTTAAGCCATTACAAATAAAATATAGAAATCAGTAAGTCAGAGTAAGTTTAGCTCCCAAGAGGATGGTCATGGTTGCAAATTACTCCACCTGCACCCCTGGACAAATACACCAGACAGAACCAACAGACAAAGCACTTAACGGTGACTTCTATTGCATTCTTCTGGTGATGAGTCCTTTCATCACAAAAGCTGTAAATTATGTTTGGAATACAGCACAACGTATTCAGCCAGGATTTGGCATAAAACCTCAACGTAAGGCTAAGTGCTTCAAACTCTGACTCCAGTGAGTTTTGAATTCATTAAACAAATTGGTTAACTGCTACTGAATTACAGATTTTACTCAAGGTCACATGGTTTGGTTTGAAAATAACAAAGCTTCTCATTACAAAGGATCAAAAACTGAAGGGTTCTCAGAACAGACCAGACAAAACTTTCTTCAGTACCTAGCAACGCAATGAAGAGAGCATAGCTGGGTATTTTGTTACTTTACTTATTAAGATTATTTCCAGATTACTATCTTCATATTTTCAGCTCAGATTTTTCTGCTGTTGGTTTTTGGTTTGATTTTACAAAATGAGAGCTACTAATTTCTGAAGCTTGTTGTATTTCAAAACCAAGCCATAACACCCTGTTTTCTGGGACAAGAAAGAGATGAGTCACACAGAAAAAAACATAAGGTTAATCTCATTTTTTTGATGGAATATCTCCTCACAACAAATTGAGTGTAGGCTTGATGTGCCAGTGATCAGGTCATCCATACAGGTGCCTTCCTCTCTAGAAGGTACTGCTTCTCCACCAGCAGCCTATCTCCATTAGTATCTGGCAAACCCTTCTGAGTGTGTACCAGCAGTGACTTTTCTTGAGTCATTATAATGAAAGATGGGGATGCTGAAACAGATTTGCCACTGGCTGAAAGAGCTCACACAGAGACCTGAGATGCATCCGTATGGCACAACAGCTTGTTAAGCTACTATAACTTGATGATGAACATGAGCCTTTCGTAATCCTTTCAGCAGTATCAAGTCTGTTAGCAAAATTCTGTCCAAGACTATTCTATCTCTCCCTGTGTCCTCAAGACCTGAAAAGCCACCTGCAGAGGTCTAGTACAATGCCTTTCAAACTGCAAGTAGTCCATGGTCATCTTTCAAATGGGCTATGAAAGAAAAGCCGGAAACTGTTGCAAGGACTGAACTTACTACATTCTTTGATTCCACTAACAGCTCTATAGGTAAGTTAAGTTTACCTTAGAGACTGAGCGAGCATCACCAATTAAAGTATGCAAGATTCTTCTATTAGGCTCAACATCTGGGTTTTGTTT
Organism: Forpus xanthops; assembly: GCA_032466535.1. NCBI lineage: Eukaryota > Metazoa > Chordata > Aves > Psittaciformes > Psittacidae > Forpus > Forpus xanthops. The sequence continues at coordinate 59,777 of JASSUY010030289.1, forward strand.
GTGAAGGACTAGGTATTACATTACAGAAAGGAAACACTGGTGCCAATTTATTTATTTATAGGACATGTGCTTATTTTTCTACTTATTGGGAGTGAAACCCAGCAAAATAAAGTTCCTTTCCTGTTAGGAACTTCATATGGAAGCAAAGTTTTGACTGGCAGCATCAGAGCCTCTCTTTTTGGCAGCACTTGTAGGGCAAGCTCATTCCTGTTTGGGCATTTTTATTGTTACATTTTATAACAATCTCACTTCCTGGCTAAGAAAACGAAGTGTCTTTGGGTATTCACTACATTTGATTGGGAAGTTGGAAGAAGAAATTTGAGGAAATACGTTAAAACCACACTCCAATCACTTCAACCAATAGGACTTAAACAACTTGTTGGCATTTGAAGAGAGTTTTGAACATTAATGAATATAATGACTTCCTACGTAGATAAATCAGAAATTCTTTTAAAACATCCATTCAAGTATTCACTATTTTTTAGGGCACCTGATTTATTTTGCCTTTTTTTTTTAATCAAAGGTCAGCACACAGGGCAGTGATTGTTACAGGTCCTTTTTATTGCTGGTGGCAGGACAGGATTGATATTGCTTCCTTACAGAGCATCCTGGCTTGAGAAAACATGAAGAAAAAATCTGGTTCAATGACATCACCTGTGTAAAGGTTTTATAGCACTGAGGTGAATGAAAGCCTTTTCTTGCATACACTTGTATGGTACAGTTGATGTCACAAGACACTCGAGCAATAATGAAGTGATTCATACTGCAGCCTCTGGTTGATTCACCCTGCAGAGACTCAGTAAAGTGCTGAGTCTCATCATACTTACAGAATTTGGTGTGGCTTAGCTGATCACCCTGGGGCAAGGCATACACAAATTTAAAATTAAGCTTCAACAAAAAAGCCATCATTTGTTAAAAAACTTCTCCTTTTTTTGTAGGAAACATCCTCTGAAAAAAAAAAACAATCAAAACCAAGCTCTGAAAAATATTTTGATTCAGGCGACCAAACTCTGACAAAGTATTTGTTTATGTTCCTTTTTTTCTCTTAGAAATGCAGAATTCTAAGTAGCACTATAAAAAACTGATTTCTTACCACGATAATGTCTCCCTACAGCACAACGGAGATTAACCCATCTCTTCATAAAGTAGGCAGTAATGTGCAAACTGTTGGCTGCAACATAAAGGGATAATAATAAGCAGAAGGGTATCTTGGGCATTCTGGTCTCAAAGTGTTGCATATCTGCAAAGGGAGGATTGAGAGAAAGCAGCAGATCAAGAATACAAAGAACACGTTAGTTTAAAAGATGATTTTCAAAAGAAACTGCTCATGCTGAAGTATGAAGAAATCAGTCTCTGAAACAAGGGAAACATTTAAAAACATTACTAACCTCCAAGGTTCTCAAATCCAATCACAGAAATAAATTATCATCAATTAATTGATCAGTGCAGCGATCTCCTTAATATGTCATGATCACTAGTCCAATAGTCCTATTCACGATGAGGTTTTAATATTGTACATGAACACTACAGATTTACTAACTGCCTTCTAGAGAATGGTGACATATTCAATCCTGATAGACAAAAGTTCCCCAAAATATGAAATATCTTAATTACCTACAAATCCATTGAATTGAGAGACGCATACATTTAAACTCCTCACTATCTAGAAGCATACAGAGCTAGCCTGGCTGATCCTACAGAGACTTGAAACACAGAGGCTTCTTCAGTTTCTGTTCCCGAGAACGATTTGCATACCATAAGAAAAGGACAGAAAGGGTTACATTACAGCAAAGAGACTATTAGGCTACGGCTAAAGGAAATAAGCCTTTACTTTTGTTCTACTCAAATTCACAAATGACCTTGAGTAAATCAGTTAGGACTTAATTCATAAAGGTATTTAGCAACCTAACTCCCACTGAAACTCTAAGAAGTTAGCATCTGTGACTCCTCCTCCACAATCTTTCTGGATGCCTCACTAAAATGAATGTGCAGAAGAGGGTTAGTGGTGTTTCCCCTAACTCTGATAGGTTTTGCAAGACTTAAATAATTTCTGCTTCCAAGACAATCAGATACCCTACCTGCAATTACCACAGAAAAGTTAGAAAATTAAGTGCAACTGTTGTTCTTCTAATCTAACCATTTAAAAAGAAGGAAATCCTGTTTGTCCTAGCCTCAATTTCTACTTGGCTAGTGCCAAAGCATGCCTTATTTCTAAGTATAAGCCCAAAATTGCATGTCCTCTCCTTAATAGGCTACAATACTCCTACAAGACCTCCTGGAGCTCACCATCAAGTGCTGTTCAGAAGCACCCCTTATTAAGAACTATAGTTATTGATCACAAGAATCCCTTTGAAATTTATCAGCCATCTTTTTTCTTTCCCCTCAGGAAGACATCTAAACTTTGACTTCCCTTTCGAGATCAAGTCAAGATGTGACAAGTTGAACCATCCTTTAAAAAATGATGAGCACTAGAGAAAAATTTGGATGCAATCCACAAGCTTTATTAACTGTATATTTACGAGCACAATTAAAGAAAATGACTTTTAGCTATTTCCTGTTTGGCACCCATGATTCTTTAACATTGTCAGTAGGATGAGCCAAATCAAAGAATACATAAATAAGTTATTAGTGTGATAACAGCATCCTCCACCGTGACCCTCAGTAGCACTGAAAAAGTAACACTGATAAGAGTACAACTTCGCAGACAAATCTTCAAACATTCTATCTTCAAACATTCTATATAAAGAGTAAATACTAGAAGTCTTTCAACCTCCATTTGTTTAGGATATTCTAAATCAGTTTTTCTTGCAGCGAACTTAAAATGAAAAACTTAATATTTTGTTTTTCAAGAGAAAAGCATCATAATTCATTCCTGAAATTCTTGTGTGAATCGGTGACAGGTCTATCTATTTATTTTTCTTGCTACCTTGGTATTTTCTGAGAGGTTTAGTGTTTAATCATATCTAATTGACTAACAGCCTGAACAAAGTTTCAGATTCCTCTTAAAGCCCTTGACTCAGCTGGCTACTGTTCTCTGGAAAAGCACATCTACCTCAAATCTAACCAAATTCCTACTTATGTAAGAGATTGAGACACCTCTACACTGATTTTGCAGTGTCAGCTCAAGTCTGAAGTCTTACAAAGCCTTCCCAGGGAGCTGCACCTGAGCCAATAAGCTTGGCCCAGAGGGACTAACACTAGAAAATAATTTTAGTTTCCATGGCTATTTATTACTTGACTTTGCTGGAAAAGCCTGAACAGATGATTTGCTGTTACTTACTGCTAACTGTGAGAAAGTTTTAAGATGCATTCAAGATACTAGTATCTTGAAAGTATCACGCAGCTACACTCATCAAATGTTATGAAAGCCTCTTTATGTGACATCTGATCTAATCCATAGTCAGCTGGAGCTTGCAGAACTTCCCTAGTTTTAAAGTTGCCAGAGTTACTGCAGAACTATAAAAACGGTGATATCCTCTTTCTGCTTCCTTCAAGAGAAATATATGATCTGATTAACCATTCTGCTTCATGAAATAAGAAACTAAAAAATAAACCCAAGAAAATCTTATCTGACAACCTTATGCAACTTGCAGCTTTTTGAACTTTCTACACAGTTACTCAGCATGAGACTAAGTCTGTTCTCAGTTCCAGACTTGTCCACCATCAACACTGTTAATGCATCAGCATAAACTAATGTTGGCTTTGGGCAAGCTGTGGATTATGCTCCAAGGAAGATAGCCACAGTATACTCAGAAAGGAGCAAAAGCTGCTGTTCATGATACCCGGAAGAAGAGACCAGCTGATATGTACCAAATTATCCATCACTAACTCCTTTTAAGCACAACATAGAAGTTTTAACCTTAAGCTACATACAGGGTTTTGCAGTTAGTAATGTAGTAAGGAAGTTCAAAGATCTCAGGTTCAGCAAACCCAGATGGTTCAGCCTTCAATCTTCTGTACATTATTCAATGCAGATTACCAATACAGAAGCATAAATAAAACTGGATGTTAGTGATTTGGAGTTCTGTTTTTCTTACTTCAAAACTGTGCACCTAAATCATCAGATCCAGATTTCAAAAAACAAACAAGAATAAAACAGAACACCAAGATAACAAAAAAACTCCCAACCCAACAAAATAGAGCTTGAAACCAAACATGCGACTGACTAAAAGTGGTTCTAGAAAAGCCAGATTTCAGTTTCAATGAGTGATGCCTTTTAAAGGAATGGTAATTTGCCCTGCCTGTTATATTTCATAGTCCCACGACACTGAGAGGAAGTATCAGACATTGTCTCTTTACTGTAAGACTATCCAGCAACACTTGTTTTCCAAAGCAGTCACAAGCCAAACTGACTTGCACTTCCAGAAGGCTGCCAAGAAGAGGCTGTGGTACAGCATGGAGCAATGGGAAGCCCTCTCCCAGACTATTAGGGACCATTCATCTGGGAGCCTGGGAAAATGCCTCTGAGGTGCTGAGTTATCTGGAGCAGCCTGGCAGGTGCTCCATTCCCAGCACAATCTGGCACCTGCATGACTCTGCAACTAAATTCAGGCTTCTCTAAAGCCACAGTATGAGCTTTAGAAGGCCAACTGCCCCACAAACATTTCCATATCTGACAGGCACCTTTTTCTCATCACTCAGTATTTTTAGATCATCTTTTAAAAAACATCTATTTTTTCCCTCCCAGCCCAGACATTTCACATTCAGGACAGGTTGTTTTGGATTAGAACTGTCTGTATGTTTGGAAACTAACTACAAAGTAAATCATTGCAACATACAGATATTAAAAAAATACAGCAGGATGAATTCTTTATGTTACAATGTGAAACTAAATACATAGGTGCATTAGACTTCTGAAATACTATATTGTACATTAAAAAAGAAATCTACATTTTATTTATGCTAGATTAATTATTCCACACAGATT
>JASSUY010030290.1:6425-20570 GCA_032466535.1 Forpus xanthops
CAGCACCCTCACAGGGAAGACCTGCCCGACAGTTCACCTCAGCACCCTCACAGGGAAGACCTCCTGCCCGACAGTTCGCACCCCCCCGGCCACCTTGAACTCATGCCCCTCGTCCCGAGGCCCCTCCCCAGCCACTGCGTCACCGCGCACGGCGGAGCGCGGGAGGTAAACACCGCTCTCTGGGCGGTGCCTTCCCCGCCAAATCTGCGCGTGACCGCGCGTCGGCCCGAGTTGCTCCGCCCTCCGCCCACGTGCGCGGGCTCGGCGCGGCGGCTCTCGCGAGATCCCCGATGTAAACAAAGCTGCGGGGGGGGGCAGTGCCCGCTCCCGTCACCGCCTCAACCCCGGCTCAGGGCGCAGCCGCCCGCCGTGTCCGCTGCGTCCCGCCCACCGCTGTGGGAGCGGCGCCGTGGATTGGCCGACAGCCGGGAGCGGCCCGCCTCCGGCGCTGTCTGATTGGCCAGCCGCGCGCCGTGCGCTGGGTGTCATTCCCCGTGGGGACCCCAAACACTGTCAGTGAGGCGCCGGGCGCAGGGCAGCGGCGGCCGGTGAGGGTGGGAGAGGGGGGCCGGGGGTGGCAGCGCTGAGGCGGGCCAGGGCTCCCCGGGGGCGCTCTGCGGTCTGCTCTGAGGGCGAGAGCGGGGATGAGAGGCCGGGCAGTGGCCGGGGCGCTGAGACGAGGAGGCGGGGGGCAGAGCGGGCCCTGAGGGAGCCCTCGGCTGCGGGCGCAGAGCGTCCGGCGGGTCTCGGGGCCGCCCCGAATGGCCGCGACCTGATTCACAGGGCGGCGGTCGGGGGAGAGGCCGGTCCTGTTGGGGTGTTTTGCTCTGTGGAGTTGCTCAACAGCGGGCGGCGGAGGGTGCCCGGGGCCTCTCGGCCGCCGGCGTCCTGGGGCCGGGGCTTCCGGCCGAGGGAGGGCTCGGCACGGCCCGGCAGGTTCGCCGGTGCTCAGAGCTGTTGTGCAGGTGACAGCCGTCCTGGCTGAGGGGCGGGCCGGGGCACGAGGTGGGCTGAGGCGTAATGTGAAGGGATGGTCTGCTCTGTTTTGTTTCTTGGGGTTGCTTGGGTTGTGTGTCAAGTTTCAGTTGTGTTGCTGAAGGTGTTGTTACTCGTTTCTGTGGGGCTAAGTGCCTTACTTAAAGAGGTGGCCCCCACAAAGTCTGCCAGAGGCGGACTGATGCTGATAACGCATTTCCCTCCCTTCATGTACTGGTTCTTGGTGTGGAGTAGGACAGGATAACAGGGCGGCTGGAAAGGTGTCCACCGTCTGTGATGCTTCTCAAGTGTTTTTTGCCTTTTGAAATGTTAGGCTGAGTTTCCACATGGAGAACAGAAGCGTAAAGCAGAATTTGATGGTACGAAAAGCTGACACAGAAAAGAAGTGGAATGCTTTCCATCACACTTTTTGTATTAGCTTCAACATAGCCCATTACACGTTGTCAAGAGTACAACAGACTGCAGTAATGATTGTGCATTATTTTCTGAGAACCCAGCTCATTAGTCTTAAATAATGGTGCCGATAACTTTATCAGCAAGTACCAGTACCACTGTTGTTAATGTATAGTTGGAAGGAAGTTTTCCACTCTGCCACACAGGTCTATGTTGCTTTTGCTTTCAGGTGCATTGCAGGAGCTGTAGTGATTGAGACACTGAAAAAAGAAGTAATTTGCTCAGGGTTTATTTTGGTTTTTGTTGTAAAGTGGCTGTAAACTGGCCTTGTCAGTTTGTGTGTGTAAAGTCTCAAGAGGCTTTTGCTATCCTGAGGAGTAAGTATGTCAAGAACCCGTGTAATCAATAATCCTGCTACAAACCGTTGTTAAAAAGTAATGTGTTTCTTACAGGTATCTGTGAAGAAATAATGGCGACAGAGTCCCCGCGCCGCCCTAGCCGCTGCACCGGAGGAGTGGTGGTTCGTCCACAAGCTGTCACGTAAGCACCTTCTAGAAGAGTAGCACTGGTTTGAGATTGATTTTGTTTTCTGGTAGAAGAAGACCCAAATTTGAACGTTCCTTCAGAGCCAGCTGTGAGGGCTCATGTCGATCATATGAGTGTTTCTCAAGAAACTAAACTGATGCTGCGTTCCTGTGTCCCAGGACTGTGCAGGTCAAACTGTCTCAGTAAATGGGACACTTTTCACTTATACACCAAAACCCGCAAAGCTGTGCCTTTTAAAGATGAAGATATTGCAATGTTTTGGGGTTTTTACACAATTTTACTTGCTGTGCAAACGCCTCTCTTCCTGTAGATCAGTGATTGCAAACTTCTTCCTTAGGTTAGGCGGAACATGTGTAGCATCGTCCTTTGTTGCTGTTCTTTCTAGTCATACCTTGTCACAGGTGTGTATGTATTAAACACACAAGCCTTTCATTAAAGTCCTTCAGTAAATAGAATTGTGAATTCCAATTTTTATTTTTCTTTATTTAAGCAAACAAAGCCAAGAGTAAGGGAAGAAGCTACTTCTCTCCAGTCAGAGTGTATAGGAGATCATGTTTTTGCTTGGGCATCTTTTATGTTTATTGTGTTCACATGAAAATACTTTCATGCCAAAAGAGCTTAGTAGGAGAGTCCAGAAGATTTAGGGTCTTGTCTCTGTTTAAGGATCTTTGTGGCAGCTTTTCTTTGTCCTGGGGATGTTTAGACTGCTGAGCTGTTGCTGCAAAATGGCACCATACTGAAGTGTTCACTTGTGCCATCAGTTTCAGCAGCTGTTAGTTTCCCCTGGAGAGGGCTGTGTCTTTCAAGATAAAGATTCTCTTTAGTTTTACTAGGGAGCGCAAGAAACTGATTGTCATAACACAGAAAGTTGTGTTAGAGGTTTGTCTTACAGCCATGTGGTAGAATTAGCTTTTATTGTTAATGTTGCAGAATTCCTCATCAAAGGCATTTGTTTGTAATGAATAACCTTTAAAAAATGTAATACTAGAAAAGCACTGTAAGAATGAAATAACCTGTTCTTTTGGTTTGTTAAGTATGGTGGCTTGTGTTTTTAAAAACCTCAGAAATGTCAGTCTTCCTGAAGAGAGCTTCTCGCTATGGAGCAGCATTCTGCTGCTTATCTTAAGCTCCTAGATTCTTACTAAGAGAAGATGCGCTTTCTTTTTTAGTAGGTTTTGTTGTTATTTTGGTGGTTTTTAAGCACTTTAAATATACTTTCCTGGAGGTTTCTCAACTTCAGGAAAGATTTAGTGTACATACACTGAATAAAACATTTTCTGAACATCAGCTTGGTTTCAAGATGTACCTGGGGGGAGCAAAAAAAAGTTAGTTCCTGAGCTGAAGAATGAAGACAGTGTGACTCTTCCTGATAGGCATTCACATGAGAACTTCAAGTGCTGTTTAATACCATACCTGTAGACAAGTGTTATGCTGGGTAATAAGAGGCTCTCAGGGTGTACAAAGACAGTGTTGGTGACCTACATAAATCAAAGAAGAATCAGCACTAGAAACCACAGCTCATTTATAAGTCCTCAGTATAAAGCAGTAAAGCACACTTTGATGCATTAATCCTAGGATTTTTGAACAAAATTGTGTTCTGTCATGAGTTAGGCTAAGCTTTCTGCAATATCAGACTTTATATTAGGAGTCAACCAGTTTAGCTGATCCAGCTCTTGCAGCGTTTGATTTGAAATATGTCCTCCATTGCTGTGTACAGGATTGTGTACTTCATTCTCAAATATTAAACACCAATTTTTGTTAAAAGAATATTGCACAGCACAGTGTGAGAGAGCATGAAGAAAGCATTGGTACTCTTGGACATCAAGACTTGAGATTTCCTGGTTTATGAATTTCCTTTGTTGCTATGACAAATCGTGAGTTAGCACAGAAAAAATTACTACCCAGAGAAAAAATCAATTTTGAGCCTGCCACAGCCATTGCCTAAAGAGTATGGGATTTTGAAATTGCCTCAGACTTGATGAAGATAGTTTTTGTAGTGAGCATGTTTCAATATTGCTCGCCACAGAAAGCACAAACTTGTTGCATAGTTTCGACACTGTCTGTCTGTTAGAGTCAACCCAGGTTGTACATTGCTCAGCAGTTACACAAGAGGCTGACCATGTAGGGATAAGCTTATAAAACCATTAGTTTAAATCTATCACAACAAATGTATCTTACACTAGATGCTTTTCTAAATCATTGCTGCTAATGAACTTTCAAGAAGGAGTAAGCTTCCCAGGCTATAAAATCTTATCCGAAAATACCCCTCCTTACTATTCTTAGTTAGGGTTTTGCTCCATCTGCTGTCCCCAAATGCTACCATTTACTTCAGCATCATACATAATGCATATGAGGTCTTAAAGGTCACTTGCCCCACAAGGAGAATGTAAGCCCTTAGCAGAAGTCTTCATCTTCATGTTGTAACAGCCAAATCAAGTAGAAAAATAAGGAAGAATAATTTCCAAATGCCTGCTGTACTTCAGTCAGCCACTCTGATGTGGAGAGCATGGTTTCTTTCTTGCTTCTTGTGTTTTATACGTTCCCCCCAAGCAGTTATTTCATGAACAGGTATCACTTAGCTTTTTACACACCTTCAGGCCCTGTTTATCAGATTGTTTGGCAGTATGTGAAGTAACTGCATTGCATGCTTTTTCCTTTGCTCTGGTGATATGTCTTATGTCATATATTCATGACCACTTTGAGTTTCAGTGGTAGTTGAAATTCTCCTTCTGTTTTCAAGGGAGCAGTCGTACATGGAAAGTGTTGTTACGTTTCTTCAAGATGTTGTGCCACAGGTACGTGAAGATCTTTCAGAATGTTGGTTTTTTTTGGCGTACAAAGCAGTTGGAAGTGTGTGTCAGGGGGTCCAGAATATTGAAAAACAAAAGCCAAATTCTGTGGTGTCTTTGAATGTGAATCTTGAGACCAGTTTTTGAAAGTGTTGACTATCTGAAGGGTTGGCTTATGGGTTTCCTCTGATGGGTGATAATTAAAATGAAAATCTTAGCTATGTAGAAGTTAAATAATTGCAATATAAATAGCAGGAAGAAGATTGCTACGTTCTCCAGTGATATTTTTGGTGGTAGAGTACTTGGTGAGGGAGAGACTGGACATAATATTTTTACAAATTTATATATACATATAGATATTTATATAAATTTGCCTTCTGCAAATATGTTTTCTTCCGGGTTGTAGTTGTAAACCTGTGTATGGCTGGGTTGGTGTTGGAAAAACTTGGGAGACAGCTTATGTCACCCCAGCTTTTATCATCGGCTGAAAAGGAGACAGTTTCCTTTGCCTCCTTTACTCCCTCTTTTTTTATGGTCTTACTATCTTAACTTGCCTCAGAATGTGCTGGCTTCTGTGGAACTGCAGAGCTCTGCTGAACCCATCATTCCCTAATGTGATGAGTCCTGCAAAACAGGGGTCTTCACTCTGCTTTGTTTCAAATTAATTTAATTTCAATTTCAGTTTAGTTTGTTTTTTAATTTCTGGGCTCTTCCTCTCTAGAGAATAATACTGATGCTCTTGGTCATAGTTTTCATAGGTAACAGCAGCATGAAACTGGACCGGTCGCTTCTTATTGTCCACAGGCCTCTTGGTAGCAGAGAAGCTAGTTTTGTTTTGTTGCTCTTTGGGAAAGCTGTAATCTGTAGTGGAGGAGTGCTGCAGCTAATTGTAGCTTCAGGAAACTGTCTTGGTTCTTGGTTAGCTATGCATTTCCTCAATAGTAATATAAAAGAAGTTCCCCTCACTGATACACATTTGTGAAATGCATTTTGGACTCATGGTCAAAATGAAAAATGGTCAAAACTTTCATTTAAAAGTTCGCTGCATTCCACACATGCTCTCGTTTTTCCCCATCTGTAGTTAAAGGATGCAGTCTGTGTTTTATTTTACAAATCAGTTTGCCTGGGAAGCATAGAATGTGATTTGTTTTGAAAAGTAATACCCACACTTGGTTTTTGAATTTGTATTTTTAGTTCATGTTGTTGCCTTTCTGGCATGTATAAAGTTATTATATAAGCTTTTTTCATATTTAATCCAAAACATTGCACAGTATTTTGTTATAATTAATTTGGAAACAGTGGTATTTCTACTGTAGCTCACATTCTTGCTACCACAGCTTCTCTTGAGAACTGTAAAACCTCCCATTTAGAAACATTTCAAGTCCCCTTCAAAGTTTCTTTGTGTATTGCATCTTTTTACGGGACTCTGTACAGCCCAGAACTGAGACATGGATCTGTTCTACTGGAATTACAGTTTACTCTCTTTTAAATGACTTTATTAAAGATGTCACAAATATAAGTAAAACATGTCAGTAAAATACAAACTATATAGTAAACGTCTCTTTCTTTTCTCAGTCTTCCTTACAATGCTTTTAAGTGAATTCAAGAGATTTTTTAAAGTAAAAATGCCTCGCATGAGAACCTCTAACTACTAAAGCTAAAGGTTGTAGAAGCCACTGTGTTTTAGCTTGGCTAAATTGCTGTAAGTTGCTTGGCATTTCTAACCTGCTCCAGAAGACTTATTGTTAAATATGTCTTGTCATTTCCACATTAGTAAAGGATGTTAACGCTTGTTGAGTGATATTTAGTATGGTTTCTGTTGATCATAGAACCATTCAGCTTTGAAGCAAAATCTCACAGGAGTACTGGTGGCAGTGATATGTATACCTCTGTTTTTCTTCCTCAACTTAGGTTCTCTCTATGGTCTACAGAGGGGGAAAAGAAGATATTAAGCTTTCTTATTTTAACCCTTTTGTTTTTTGTCCAGGCCTACAGTGGAACCCCACCAGCAGAAGAAAAGGAGAAGATAATTTGGGTCAGATTTGAAAATGCAGATATAAATGGTATGGCTTCATTTTCTCTCACTTATATTTGTGGTATTTGTGTCTATGTGTAATTATTTCAGTTAGCTTTATCAATAAGCTTTGTTCGCTCAAAATTAAGTGTTTAGTTTCACTGCTCTACATAGACTGAATTCTCAGTGAATAGCTGTGCTTTTGTTCATTATCTACCAAATAGAGCATACAGATCTTCTGGTTTCATCTAAAGGCAGATTAACTCATGCTTAGGAAGAGGGGTAAATTTGAGCAAAATCAATTTTCATCTAAAACAAAGCATAGAACTGAATTTATTTAATCTACTGATTGATTTCAAAGCCACGTTATCTAACTGAGACCATTCCAGGTCCCAGACACATTTTCAGTGCTGTAAATTTAGAGTAACCAAGAAAGGAAGAGTAGTTAAGTGAAAGGAGCAGCAGATTCCATTACATCTTTCATGGAAATAATAGAGCAAAGCCACAAAATGTTCTTAACATGTAACTTGTTTGTCACTTCCAGTGTATCTTAATGAATCATCAGCAAAGACTTTGTGCAGAAAAGAGATCTCCAACCTTTTTAAGAGACAATAGTGATTACTACAAGCTTTTGCTGAGAGTATCAAGTAGATCCTAAGTTGAGGGCTGTTTTACCTGTCTGTCCTGGTTAGCTTGTTCTGAATAAGGAGGTTAGGGACTAAATGGGATCTGGTTGAATGCCGCTATCAGGTAATTACTTCTTGAATTAATTGATGACTTATGGGACCTGCCTTTTGGAGAATGCTGGATTTAAGTTTTCCAGCGTGTTGCTGTTTCTTATCTACCATCTGATTTTCCTGTCTAGAGCTCTATGGTCAAGGCTAATTCTGGTCTCGGAAGAAGTAATTGCACCAAAGCTAGAGCTGTGATGGGGAATTCTCAGCCTTTCCAAGAGGTTATTAGGGAAGATTACGTGTTTTGTAGCTGTTGAAATGGCACAGAGGCTGTCAGTTCATGGTTATTAGAACTAGAAAAGACCTGTCAACCTGTACAGGTCATTATGTCCAGCTTTGGGCTGGTTAAGGTTTGTTTGTGGGTTTGTTTTCCTTATATGTATGTTTTTAAAAAAAAATCTCTAGCATTCATTCTTCAGGTTCTTTCCTAGAGTATAACTAAAAATGTTCAGAATATTCTTCAGAATCCTTCATATTCTGTTTCAGTTTACTTTTATGCAGCCTAATCTGTTTGTGCGTGAATATATCTTCTTTCACTATCCTAAGTACTTCCTCTCTTTGATGCTCATGTGCTTGCAGTGAGCTTCTGTTCATTCTGTCATGGTTGAAAATATATGTTTAGAGAGCTTTACTCAAGAAAAAACTTAGAATTAGTGATTGTGACGTTTATGTCCTGTAGCACTCTTCTTGCTGGGGATTTTTTTCCTTTTTTAAGGTTGATGTAAAGATTAATTATATAGTATTTAGAAGTAGTTTTGCGCAGTCTGTGAATTTGTAATTTCTGTATTTGTTCATGGTTATTTTGTTGGTCTTTTGCAAATTGTACTCTATTTGAAAAGTTTGCCATTAATCATTGGAGGAGGAATTACAGAAGGTTTTGGTGTATTTAGTAACAACCCATAATGTAATCCAGAATATTTTTCTCCATTTAAAACTGTGATGCTTTTTAACCTCTTTGTGAAACTTTTAACAAATATTGTGTTTGCCTGAAAGAATATTCTTCAGTATTGTTTCTGCATGCTGTTTGAAACCATCTTGCTTGCTTTTACTTAATGACACAAAAAACATGCATTGAGAAAACACCATCTAGTATAACTGACATCAGCCATAGTTGATTCTAACCTACTAATAATGGCTTTGGTATTTACACTCAATTTAGATATATCAAGGAATATGGAGTTCCATGAAATACACAGCACCGGGAATGAACCGCCGTTACTGCTGATGATTGGATACAGTGATGGAATGCAAGTCTGGAGCATACCTGTAAGTACAGAGATTCTGTGCCAGAGGCTTTTTACTTGTGATGTTCTTTTACTTTAATATTTTACTTCTGATTTTTCCTATCAAAATAGAAAGATCCAACATTTGCCATCAATGTCATATGGTTTGTTTGCAATATGCTTATATTAAGATTAATACTGAGCTTGGATCAAACACTTGAATTCACTTAGCTTCAGATTTGAGGACTTCCTGCAAATTATTTCTGTTAAGTTAATTTTCAGAGTCTAAATGAGAGTAGTTCTTGACATCATGGAATAGTTTGTATCCCCGAAAGAACAGAAGTCTTTTTAACCTACAGAAAGGAATAAGGGTGAAGAAGTAGGAAAATAATTTGTTTGTCCCCTTAATGCCAGAATGACAGTATTAATGGTAGTTTACAATCACATGTTTGTCATGTACATGATTTGCAATTTTAATTTTATTAAAGCCTGTGTGTGCATATGGGTTTGATTTCATGCTGTCATACACAGAACCTGCAGTTGGTGTTTCAGAGTGGTTTATGAGCACATGGTCTTAATTTGGGGGATTTCCCCCAAATTTCTCCAAACTACAGAGTAAAGTTGAACACAGTAGGTTATAAAATTCTAAAAGAAAATATTAGAAATTCCTTATAACACCTTCTCCTTCAAAATAATGTGGAGAGGACGAAGTTCTTCCGCTTTGTGGAATACTTTGGTTTTGAAGAAATGTGTTTTTTTTTTTTTATAACTTGTTGGTTAGCTATGTAGGATATGTTTATATACCCGTAGCTCGGTGTAATAGAGAATAATGTGAACTTGTACATCAAAAGTTACGTTAAATTGATTTTCACTGAGTGTGGGAGAACTGGCTTTTCCCTCTTGATTGCATGTTGTTAGCTGGAAATGAGGAATAAGAAACAAGCTGTTGAGCTTTCGCATTTGAAGGAGGGTTTAGAAATTGAGTATTTAGTAACTTCATACTAAAATGTAGGAGCTTTAATGAAAATTTAGGAACTTTTAAACCAGATTATAGGGAATTTTATCTGATTGTGTGTCCTGGGAAACTATATCTGCTTATAACTTTGGCTTTATTTTTGCTGGAGCGAGGCATATTGTTGGATCATTTATCTCCTTAGGGTAGAGATGTGTATGAGGCAGCAAAACTCACTTGTTCACTCATCTTTTTCTTTTTAAATCTGCCCTTACCGTGGGCTTTAAATGACATGGAATACAAAGCATGGATTTACAGTATATGGTTAGCTTTGCACACTGTTTTGAAGACTGTTCAGTTTTGTGGGAGTGTACAAATCAGCTTGTTCAAGTGAGTCAGGAAGGCTTTGCTTTGTTCTTGGAACGTGTATTATAGAAAACAAGCATTAGGTGTCACTAAAACACTGAGCTAAGAGAGACGATGCAATTGCAGCAGTACCAGCAGTTACAGGCCAGGGTGATCTGTTAGTTAAGATGCTGTGAGTACTCACATTGCCTTAAGATAAAGAATTTTTGTAAGCCAGCTTATTTTATCCTGCTGAAATGTTCTTACCCAATTGAATGTGTGTTTTCTGAAGAACGTATGGAAGTGCATTGTGTTGACGTGGGGCTTGTCCTGGCCATGCTGTGATAAGAGCAGCTTTGTGTCTGGATAGTTTTTTTTCTCTGTGTGTATGTAACATGCCCTTGCTGTGTGGTTAGGTGAGAGTTCTGTGTGCCCCTCGTAAGTGACTTTCTGTGTCCAAATGAAAGAGTGTCTCTGTCAGAGCTATCTGTATCAATGCCCTTGAGAAATGCTGTGTCAGATGGGATCTTACATGTATAAAGAAAGCAAGAATGAAAGAGAGCTTCAGTTCCTTGGTACATGAGCAGATTACCTCAGTGTAACCTGTTCTGCATTAACTGTCTGCATTCAAGCCTGTACCCCATGATGCAGTGCAGCAAACGTGAAATTATTTGACGAAGATGACTAACAAACGATGAATTAAACTACTTTGTTTTTCCTAGCTTATGTGTGCTTACTGATACTGTGAGCAGGCAGTACAAGGTAGCTTATACATGTTCCTAGAGGGAAAGAGCTGTTTGGGTTTATAGGAGGGCTTTTTTTATTTTTCTTTCTTTTTTCTTTCCTTCTTGTATTTGAATTAGCCACCAGTTAAGGCACAGAATACTTGATGTTGCCTCCTTTTTCAGTAGGACAGTACAGCCAGGTTGTCTTTTTTTTTTCCTCTCGGTGCATTTCACTTTGTCATAATTCCCAACTCATGATAGTACTGAGTATTTGAAGTAAAATAAGACACGTGAAATTGCAAGGCACTTTCTCATAGTGTGCTTCTGTTGTTTTTGTTTTTTTTTTTTTTTTTTTTTCAGTGGTATTTTTAATAATGGGGGAACTCAAAGAAAATGATAAAAAATGCCAAATGTGGGGATATTTTACCATCCATCTTAACAATGTCAGCTGTAGAGATATTACGTCACATTTCAGCCTTTCATTTGCATATTCTATGAAATTCTGAGGCCACATCCTGAGAGGTACAGCTTTGATCTGGCAAGTTATATGTGTTAGTATCATTTCAGTGTTGGGATGGCTTCTTTGTTAGTAAGACGGTCCTGGAAAGGTTCTCAGAATTGTCTTTAATGTCAATTTGAAGTATCTTTTCAGAGCAGGATTTAAATATCCAACAAACTTGGGGGGAACATAACTTGGTTTGGGATGATTTTTTTCATGTTGTTGTTTTCCTATCTCATTTTTTGCTGACTTAGTCTGAGTAAAATAAAATCTGACAATTATGTGACTGACTTAATATTTGGTTTTTTTTGGCAACACTCTTTTGTATCCTTTGGTATTATAGAAACCTTTCTTCTTGATCTTGCCGCATATTAAACTTGTAATTAAGCACCATTATTCCAGTTAAGAATAAAAAAGTCCCACATCTCTCTAGCTTAAAAATCTTTTAATCTGAAAAAGCAACAATTTGACATTTATATGAAAACCCACTCAGTGAAGCTATTATCTCTAGCATTGTGCTTTTTATTTGTACAATTGAACCTCTATTCAGCACTTAATAAAGTAATGCCTTGCAGGCAGTCCAGTTTGTGTCTGAGTGATTATGAAGTGTTTATGACAGCTTCTAAGCTGACACTCTCTGTAATGGTGTTACATTGACTTCTAAACACCTTTGCAGTCTGCCTCCAGGAGTGTGTGTCTCTTTGCAGTCTGAGTGGTTTCACATTAACTTCTCCTTGGAGTAAGATCTTTGACTACAGAAGTGTTACTTGCAAATGGAAGATACCGTTAGGGCTGCTTCAAAGGACTGGAATAATGTTTGGACTGCTGGGTACTGGGGTTTTGAAGTGCAGCGTCTAAATCTGTATTGCTTAAGAAGTGGAAGGTGTCCATCCAAATGACTTTTCTTTGATCTTTGTTTTGAAATGGGGGTGGGAAGGTTGGAAGTGTTCTTAAAATATGCCTTGCTAAGTGGGGAGAAAGCTGGGAATATACAAAAGTATGGCTGGAAGTTCCTATTTGATAATTGTGCGGTGTAGTTCTTTGTTTTATTTGGAATTTGTTTTTCCCTCACTCCCAGTTTCATGTTTCAAATACAATTGGAACTGGTTTCTGCCTAATGTGGTTTCCAAGTATCTGTTCTAGATGTTCCTGTTGAGGGAAATGCATGTTGGCTGGTTTTGTGGCAGATAATTTTTTGTTTCATTGTACGCTGGAAGTTTCAGAAGTAAAAAATCATCTTAATGTCATGTTTCGTATTACAGTTAAAAAAGAGTGGTCAAGTTTGCGTTGGAGAAAGTAGGAACTACCAAAGGGAACTTTTAATAACAAGCGCAGCTGTCTACTTAGCAAAAAAGTACTTAAAAGTTCAGGTAAAATCAAACTGCCACAGGCTGATGGAATGCGTCAGCCCATATTGAAGGTAACTTCCATGTGGAGGCCTCTGGAATGCAGAGGACTCAGTGGGCAAAGATGGCATCACACACTGCTATTTCTCTACTGCTAGACCTTAAGTTTCTTTAAATGCTGCTGTCAGTAATACTTTTTAAGCTGTTAAAACTCCAGTTGTACAGCAGATGGTGTGTGTATGTGGATGTATAGACGGATGGTAATACAGACATGCCAGTTCCATTTTATTTTCTCAACTATTCATCAAAAGCCCTGTCTGTTGGGGTTTTCGATGTGGTCGTCTTTGTAGTTCTTTCTCCTTTGTAATTCTTTTTCATTTTAGTGCTGGGAAAAGGACTACTCAATTACACACAGTATGCTGCGATCCAGACCTCCTCCTGATGGAGAGTACCACTGTTAATGCTTGTATTAGCCACTTGGAAGAACATGGTAATGACCTAACCTTGTATTGTCCAGGGACTTGACAAAACATCTATGCAAATAATTTTCTGAGGCTTTGGGTTTTTTACGTGGAAGATGCTGGTGATGTGTAAGAAGTGTGCTGGCTTTACACTCATTAAGTGGCTGCAGAACTGTTGGAAGCTTGTTGTATTTATCTATGAATTCTATTCGTATCATAACCTATACCAGTTGCACAAAAAGCATGTGCCACACTTTGCAAAAGCCTGTGGTGAGATATGTCAGAAGAGTCCAAACATCATTTCATGTAGCTCTCCTTGGATGGGGTCAAAGCTAAGATGAAGACTCATGAAAGGTGTTAGTACCTGTATTCTACCTCCTTCCAGCATTCTCTGTGTCTTTCTTGTCTTTGTGTAGAAATGATTAAAACCAATGCAGAACCATGCCCCATTTTAGACTTTTATAGTGAGCCTGCAGCCTGGTCATGCTAGAACTTCTCCTCTAGATGTATGGCAGAGTGAGAATGTTGAGGAAACTGTAACCAAAACCTTTTCAAAGCTGTCAGTGATTCACTTAGCGTTGTCATAATTTTAGGTGGTAGGTACAGTTTCATACTTAATCACTAGAATGGACTGGAACATTCTGTTAGCATTTTTATTTTTATAATCTCTAGACAATTAGAGTTCTTTTTTAATGAAAAAAGCAGACTTAGAATTTCTAAACTAAAGGAATAACATTTCCCCCTTACAGTCCTTCCTTCTCCTCTCAGTAGCAAGAGACTAGTAGTAGTCTTTAACCCAATATAATTATATCACACAGTACTTTGTGGGAGGATCTGTCAGTTGCTTATTATCATAACATCATATCATGATATCTATATCATATTTAAAACATAGATCAGGATATTATGACAGCCTACCTCCTGATATCTTCCTTGTGCTCTGTGACAGCTTTCTAATATAAAAGCAGTTTCCTTTCGTAGAGCTGCATGGGAGTTCAAACATTGAGTTTTGAGCTCAATTTTGCTTCAGTTTGGTGTATGTTTGAGTTCTGGGGGGGGGGGGGGGGGGGGGGGGGGGGGGGGGGGGGGGGGGGGGGGGGGGGGGGGGGGGGGGGGGGGGGG
>JASSUY010030290.1:20670-37658 GCA_032466535.1 Forpus xanthops
TGTTTTGGTCCCCGCCCCCCCCCCCCCCCCACCTGAAAACCATTTTCTATGGTTGGAAACTATTAGTTAGCCTTAGTGTGAACAAAACGGCCTTTGTTCGTTATTTTTTGTGGGTGCAAACTGGTATGTTCCAAACAATAAAGCTCTGTCATCAAAAATTAACCAGCGCTCCAGATTTCTCCTCTGTCATATTTTAAGCAGTAGCTCAAGTCATCTAAGTGGAGGAGAGAGCTCTTCTTCCTTTTCAGTCTGTCATTATTGGAAGCGAGTGATGAAGACCTCATTGGGGGCCAGGTTTCTGAATCACTGTGTTCTTTGCTTGCAGCCTTCCATGTAGGTCTGGGGCTTGTGGTTTGATACGAGGCACTGGGAAAGCTGAAATGTTCTATCAGTCCAGCTTGGAGCTGTCATTTTGGATTCACTCTTTCATAGAACAAATACCTGAAGCTGCTTCTATAGCTTAATATTCAATTCTTGAAACCTCTTTGGAAATATTCTTGGCTTTTGAAATGGGAAAGAAAAACTTATACGAGCTTTGAAAGCTGCCACTGGGACTTGCTACTTCCCTGGATCAAATCCAAAATGGCAGCTACAGCCTAGTTTCTTCACAGGTGCTTTTTGAAGAATTTAGAGCTCTGTTTTCAATTCATGAAGTCTATTTATATTTTGTCTATGCTTATAAGACTGTGTAGCTCAGGGGACTGGTAATGGGATGTGGAGCCTTTTACTTCTGCTTGCCAGCCCACATCTCACCCAAGCTGGCAGTGACAAAGTTGTTGGCCATTTAATGGTGGGGCTGGGCTTCTCTTAAATGTAGTTCCTTGTCCCAGTTTAGTTCCTAGTAGAATAAGTGTCCCATTCACAGAAAAGATTGGCTCTCTATGTTGGCTGTCTAAAGAGTGAGATAAGGCTTGAACTGGCAGAAAGATCAGGCTATATAATCTTTCTACCCTGAAGATGGTGCTTTCAGTCAAAATTGATACATGTGGCCTCAGCAATGGCAGTAAAGTTTTATGTTGTATATTGATAAATGAAGAGCATTAGCATTAACCACAGTTAATTCAGAAGTTTATAAGACTGCAAATAGCAGAAGCTTCCAGTGGTAGTAGTGTTTTAAAAAATGTTAATTAGAGTTCAAGGTTTTCTTTGACTTCTAAAGCTCTAATGCATTTTTTTCAATGCCAAGCAAACCAGAGGAACAACCAAGCTGTTACTAATTCATGGCATGCAACAATGTCCAATGCCTTCTGTGATTTCCTGTTTCTGTTAATGGTTGGGTAGCATCTTGTATTTTCATTACAAAATCTACAGTGGGGTTATGTCTTAAGATTAGGTTTTTATTGTCTCCCAGGAACCAGCAACTGCGAAGTCCGTGAGCTCTGCAGATGGCTGAAGTTATCTGAATCTTTTTTTGCTTATTTCTTAGTTCTAAAAAGTTTCCCCTTTCTTGGAAAAAAAAAAAATCCTACAGAGGCTGAGAGGAAAGGACCTTTTCCACTACAGTATTGGACATTACAGTGATCTCAAAACAAGAGCTGGCTGCCTATAATCTTTGTCACTGTCAGGTCCTCTGGCTTTGGTTAGTTTAACGTTTCTGTCTGTACTTTCCCTCCAGTATAAAATGATAAAATAGTTACCTTTCAAATAATTAATTGTAATTACTAAGAAGTAAGGCATTTTATGCATGCAAAGAGCTGGACTGTGATTTTCATGTTAGGTACTGGAGTACCAATAATTGTCATTTGGATTTGTATGTTTTAGGTTTTTCTTTGAAAATCTCAACTTTAAGCTTTGCCGGGTCTTGGCATCACAGGCTGAATAAATGTGCTTTCTGGAGTTGAGGGTATTTAACAGCAGAAAGTGAGTTAAGAAGGTTTGGACTTCTTAATGTATCTTAGGCTTGGGACTATAACTTTATTGGAAGTAGATGGGAGTTAGAGCTGATGTGCTGGCATAGTTAAAAAGTAGAAGGCGGTGACTGGATTGGGTTGGATTATTTTATGTGAATCACTTCTTCCATACTTTTGTTATGCTGGTTCTTTTCCCTGTTGTTTTCCTTCATGGCCCTTGAGGTGTGTATACATGTGAAGCAGCATTTTCATGATTTGGGGGAAAAATTATTTAATTGCCAATAACAATAGTTCCAGAGCCTTACACTTTTATTTCTTCTCCATTTCCTCAATTCCTTTTTCGTGGACCTGGTGTGCTTTGATGGATAGAAAACATGCTGCTGCCTTAAACTTTTTTCATCTGTTTGTGTCTCTAATTTCTTTCATTTTCTGCTTAACTGTGCTCTACTTTTTTTCTGCATGCAGGTGTTTTTATCCATGGCTTTTTTTTTCCCCCACACTGCTCTCCAAATGCACCATCAGTTACAATCAGCAGTCCTTTATTGAGTTGATTTCTGATCATCGTTCATTTGTCTGGGATAGAATCTGGTCAGCAAGCTCTTCAGAGCAGGAGCCTCCGGCTGTCCCTGAGGGAGAATGAAAATTGTTTTGCAAAAGCTGAAGTACTACAATGTTGTATGTTGTTCCAATGCTGCTGCTAGCTGGAAGAGGAGAATCTGCTGTGATTGGAACATCTGCCTAATAAACTAAGAGCAGAGCAGACTTAGGGATTAATACTTGTATCGATTACGGTTTAAAAATGTTGTGTCTGTCAGGAATAATTCTGAGCACATCATTAACAGTAATCTTGGTTCATACCACTGTGGAACTGCTAGCTGTCAGCAGCTCTAGAATGGCGAACAGTGTTGTTTCCCTACATTTGTGTAGCTTGAATGTTATTCCAGGCGAAATATGGAAAATCAGTAGTTTACTACATTCTGTGTTTGCTTACAGTGTACAGAAGGATGGGTTACCTCTGTAGTAAAGTGTTTTCAGAGTAATCCTATGAAAATAGTGTTTTCAGAGTAATCCTATGAAAAACTTGTGCTTCAGTGGGGGTCTGTTTCATTCTGCCCATGTTATCTAAAGCAGTGATAATAAATAAGGAGTCTTGGATTAAGATTGAAAGTAAGGTAAGAGGCAGAAGTTCTGCACTTAAGGTTTTTTTGTTTGTTTTTTTTTTTTTGTCAAACAGTAGTAGGATTTTAACTTCCTGACGTGTTAGCTGAAGTGCAGAGGGAAATGGGAGCAACCATAAAATGACGTTTGAAAGAGTAAACTTGCATTTAGTTCATTGATTGATGAGAACCTTGTTCCAAATTGTGTGCTTGTCTGATATTGTAAGCTGCTTGTTTGGCAAAACTTTATGCCCATTTTGGCTATGATCTTAGTCTCATTACATCTGTTTGAAGTTGTCACTTATATGGAAATTATCTTAATAATGTTTGCTGCTTCCAAGTTTGACATTCCATATCGGATCCATTACCAGGCAGTTATGAAAATGCATTCTGACTGACCATTTACAGGAAGTCTGGAAATTCTTCTTAACTTCTGGTTTAATCTTTTCGAGGCTGCCATTAGTGACAAACCTAATTAGTTTAACCCTCCCTCCCCCCATTTTTAAGCATAATTTTTACACCTAGAGAATAGGGAAAGTACCACTATATCAAAGTCTGTCATCCTTACCACCAATGTTTGCCACTCCTGATCATTGGTTAGTTTGCGTTTTTCTTGGGATTGTGCACTATGCAGAATAAATGCTTGTCTTTCAGATTCCTTGAATTCTTGTGCATTTTACTCAGCAGTCAACTTCAAGTCTTGTTTCTTTTAAAACACGTGTAGTTATTAAGAGTAGACAGTGCTAGAATCTCATTCATGCAGTCTTAATACAGTCTGAAGTATATGTTGTTAGAGGCAGGTATCTTCAGTGCTGTAATTGTGTTGAAATCCAAGACCTGTAATATATATTCATATTTATAGAAACTGTGGATGGTTGGTTAGAAAGCCAACTTATTTTGTTACCTACCTGTTGTGTAATTTCTTTCTACCTACTTTCTTACATATTGAGTATACATGTTTATGTATATTTATAGGTGTATAGACTTTTTTGCATTGTATGGTCATGGTGCGTGTGTCTTGCAGATCAGTGGTGAAGCTCAAGAGCTCTTTTCTGTCCGCCATGGTCCAGTTCGAGCTGCACGGATCTTGCCAGCCCCCCAAATCAGTAAGTATAGATTTATATGTTTTTTAATTAAGTGTATCTTGGTTTTGTACAGATCTTTGTCCAGATCATTGCTATAACCTGATGTGTAGGTTTTCCCATTAATTTTAAACTGTCTCCTTCATAGTAGCTTTCTACAAGTATTAGTTACTTCTTTTTTTTCTCCTGCTCTGTAATCCAATGTTTTCTCCTCTTTCATCTTCACATTTTAGCTTTAATACTGCTTCCTTTGTAGCTTAGAGCATATCTAGGTGTATCTGTGTTCAGAGATCAGTCCAGAGTTGTTAATGCTTCTGTTTGAAAACATTATCAATATTTTATTGCTGTAAAATGACATTGAAATTATTTTTTTTGATAGCAAGGTGGTGGGTGATAGCAGCAGATCAAGAAATTATTAACATCTATTCAGATCTCCTGTAACAGTGTATTATAAAGTCTATTCATAATGTGATGCACTTACCTTCTTTAGAAGGATAGTATGTCTTTGTTACGCTTTCAGGAGCTGAAACAGTGCATGTTAAGCAATGCAAGAAGGAGGTGATCCAAGTAATGCAGTTTGTACAAGCAGAAAATGTCCTTTTCCAATTATTTTAATGTTTTAATTATGAAAAAAATGTCAAGTATATTCTAAACTGTGAAATGACCTTGGTAGTCTATGTGTGCATGCATCAAGTTCAGCAGTTGTGCTAAGGCTTTTAAAAAAGGCTGCTTTTCCACTCCAGTAAAGGTAATGAGAAAATGGAATTTGGGGCTTGAGGTGGTTCTAGCATGTAGTTTATGTAAAACTTTTGCTTAATTCATGCAAACTTCATTCAGGCAGTTTGTCCTTTTTTGTGGTTGAACTTTTATCACAATCCTTTGTGTTCAGATGGGCACTTCCTCTCTTCAATACAGTTTTATCAAGTTCTAAGACAAGCTGCTTAGTTTTTGAACTGGGTTGTTTCAGGAACTCTGAGCTAACCCCTGGAAGAGCTTGCTGCAAAATGTAAGCAGCTATGCATAAACAGGCAAATCCCTTAAAAAAGTGACACTGTTCAATTCAAACACAGAATCTAATTATAGACTTCTTAAAGGCTTAAGATCTGTTGGTGTCCTGGCTGCTTTTTGGTTTCAGCACCGTTTAGCTTATCTACTCTCCCTGTAACTTCATGTGGGCTAGCTCTTCTATACCACTGCAAGTAGCATTTCCACTTTAAATTGGTTGCCGTGTTTGACTTTGTGATTGAAATGTATGACCAAGGTTTTTTGGTATTATGCTGGATTCCAAATTTTAGTAGTAGATTATGAATTGCTTAGTGAACTAAAAAACTGCACCCTAAAATCTCACTGTTTAAATTATGAACAACATAGTAAGTCATAATAATATGAAGCGTTTCAAAGAAAGTAAATGAAGAAAGTTAAAGATTAAATGACACATTTTATATTGTCTCATGCAATTTTCTGTGAGAGGAATAGAAGTAGTATGAGTATATGTGGTTCTGTAACTCTGTCATAGGTTTAAATAACTTAAAGCAAAGTACTTCGCAAGCATATTGTGCCTTTTATTCTGTTTATGGGAACATGGCATAATTCCTGATGAGCTATGGGGTTTTTTTGCTTTTATGTGTGTCATTAGGTAATGGATGTCGATGCTCCTTCCCCTCTCAAAGGGAAAAAGGGAGAAAGGAAAGTGTATGTAGAAATGAAAATGAAGTAAATTAATCGAAGAACCTATAAGTTCTGTTTCTTTCTGATAGTAAAATACTGCCTTCTGATTTTTCAGTCTAGTAAGTTACACTGCTTATGAACTCTTTGAAGCAGTTACTGTCTTTTCTAAATTGCATATATTTAGCATCTGACAATGATAGTTGTTGCATTAGAAAACTATTCAAATTAGCTCATATTAAATTAAGCCAAACCTTTTAAAAACATGTTTTGATCTCTTTTTACATGGCTTGGTCTAAATAAATCTTTGATTGAAAGTACATGAATGTATCATTGACCAGTATCTGGAATCAGATAAAAGTCAAGCTGTAATAAGAGGCCTTAGATAACTAACACATGAGCTTTAATGATTCTGAAGAAAATAAAAGGAATTTGTAAAGGAGAAGCTGATTACCATCAGTGGGCTCAAACACTATTTTACTGTAAGGCTGTAAAAAGGGAATTATTGAAAATAGGACTTGGTGGATGGATTTGGCACGTTCGTATTTCTAGATCTTAGTTTGTGATAAG
Source organism: Forpus xanthops (assembly GCA_032466535.1). Classification (NCBI taxonomy): domain Eukaryota; kingdom Metazoa; phylum Chordata; class Aves; order Psittaciformes; family Psittacidae; genus Forpus; species Forpus xanthops. The sequence goes on from JASSUY010030290.1 coordinate 26,995, forward strand.
AAGCTCATTCCCAGGTGTGAAAGGAAAGCTCGTGGTTTTAACTTGGTGACTTTGCAGTAGCAGAACTTAATAGTTTGTCAACTATTTTGTTAAAATACTACAGTCCTTTGATGTTAGATCCTCTGCTGCATCATGTGCTTCAAAGCATAATAAAGCATTGTTTCGAAAGACTTACTTCATACAGGCTTATTTCATGCAGGCTTATTGCAAGGGAGACCTTCTCAAATCTGATTTAGCAGGTTGTAAGTGGCCCTAGTAGCAGGGATGTGGGGCAGTATCAGGAGCTGGCCTTGCACACTGCCAGCTCGGATCTGGTGAGGTTTATTAGTTCAGGCTCTGTGCCATGCTAGAGCAGTGAAATGGCTCCTGGAACTGTTCTGACCTGGCAGCTGTACTGCAGTGTTTGGGCAGGGTTTGTCTGAGCCAACAAACCAGGCAAGACCTGACCTGGCCCAGCTCTGCAGCGCTTTGATGTCTCTGTGTCCGTGGCACGGTTGGTCTGCAACCTGGATAAGATATTCAGAAAGAATGGAGAGATTGCTCTGAATAACACCAAAAAATGTAGAGGTTAGCTCTTCTCTCTGCACAGAATTCTCAATAGAGTTACAGTTGCCTTCAGTGGTAGATGCGGTATTTAATTACTACAGCTTGCAATATAAATGGCCTTTTGGGAGGCTGAAGGTTTACAATGTGACCAGGTTCTGAGCTTAGGAGAGGAGATAAAGAATATGAGAACATCTGTGTCTGGACACTTGTCAGTCTTAGAAATAAGAATACTAAGGCCTGGCACTTCATGAGCCACACGCTGCATTATCTGCTGAGCTGGCTAGTTGGCACAGCTTTCAGCTTGCTTAGTTCTTCACTTTCAGATCAGTATGCTGTGGTGGTGTTTAGTACTGATTTAGATCTCTACAGGTGCCTGGTTTGCTTGGCTCTGGATTTTACTGTCTCTTCAGGCAAACCAAACATATAGAGTTGTCTTTGAAGACAATGAGGACTTTGTGGTATTAGAAAGGAGAAAATACTAATTGGTAGACAAAAAACAAAGCTGGAACTCTGCCAGTTAAATTTAGCTACTGTTCTCTGTGAAGGGAAACCAGGGTTGGTAATGTCATTGTAGTTAGTGATAATGGGAGACCAAGCAAAAGTCAGGGGGGATTAACTCCCTCCTCCATTTGATGAGATTCAGATTTGTGATGTCCTCTCTACTGCTCAAGTTCTATGTATCAGGCTTCATCCCACGCAATACCTAATGGCTGTACTTAGCCACTCTGACCTAATTACTCATATTTATTCCACATTTTCTAGTTTTTCACCACTCCCTCTAGATGGTGAATTGAAAGGATCCCGAGTTCTGTATAGTATGAAGTGTTCTGTCTTGGATATTCCTACGTTTCTCTTGGGTGTTTTCTCTTGATTAACATTTCTGTGATATTTATAGAAACATTCAAAATACTACTTGGTTTTTCTGTAGCACTTGTGTGTTCTTTGGCCTGTGAAGTCAGTAATGAAAAAGATTCAGAGCTCTTCTATCTTTAAAGATCTGCCATATTTTGACTTCATTTTGAGGTCTCTTGCAGATACACTTCTGGAATCAGTGCTAAGGAAACAATACATTTACTTCAGTTAGCTTTGCTATTCTTTTTCCTAAAAAATTACAGTATTGCTCTTTCTGAAATGAGTCAATATGCAGCCTCCCATTTGTCATTGCTTATCACAGGTCATTTTACAAAACCCTGGCCAAATACCTGCTTTCTGCCTTGTGCTATCCCATTTATTAAGGCAGGCTTGCATAGTCTAAAAGTCAATCAAGAAACTAGGAATGGCTGCAGGAATAGCATTGTGTGTGGTATTCATGGTTAAAGTGGACATGATGACAGGCTTGTGTTGAAGTTTAGATCAGCCATTGTCTGTAAAACCGATTTCCATGTCTCAGCATTATGAAAATAAATTCCTCCAGTGAACTGAATTAATTTATGCCCATTTTCTAGATTATGGTGCTTGCAGAAGAGATGACATAATAGTCCTGTATCTCTCAGTGAATTTGCCTGCTTAGTCAAATTGACTGATGTGGGGAAAAAAGCAAATAAGAAAGGAAATTAAAGGAAAGAAATCAGAGGTACTATGTTTAAAAATACAAAGACCCAGAGAAACCTTATGGATGAAGAGTTGAAAGCTAGGATTAATATGAAAAGCTAAAATTAATTGGGACACCAAAGTTTTGCACTTGAAAATCTAAAACTGTTGAAAGTTTAAAGTTTGCAGCAGATTTATCTCTGTACTCCTCCACTTACATCTCTGATGTTGGTAAAATAAAACTGTAACCTCAAAAGCTGACTTAGCTTTATGTGCAGGTATACTTAAAAGAACTATAATATTTAGGTTAGGAAGGCAGATGTGTGTTTTGTATATATTCAACCACTTGGGTGGCTTTAGTGGTTTAAAGTCCCTGAAGGCCAAAATAATTGCATAGTATGTGTAGCAGAAGAACTAGCCCTACAAGCTGAACAAGCAGTAGCAGTTGGTAGTTTGGTTTGGATTGCTGTGAGTCGTGCAGGTGTGTGCTTCAGTTGGGTATTTTGTAAGGTTATGTGGGTTGTTGTGGTATAATGAATGTTAATGCATATGGATTATAGAAATTACAGAATGGAATTCTCAAGCATAGCAAGAAAGGCTTTTATAGATGATACAGGGAAGAATTTTTGAGCATGACATTTTAAAGTATTAATTTCTTTGAAGATGTGTGGACTGACCTGTATGCCAGCATTGCAGTCCTGACCACACTACATCAGTGCTTTAGACCAATACACCTTAAACTTAAACCATATTAGAGTGATGCATCTCTTAAGGGTTCTTTTTATTTTTGTTTCATACAAGATTCAGTAAAAAGTATTTCTATCTGTCTTCAATTAATGTGTGACTCTAGAAACATTGATCTCTAATAAGTGTTTCAAGGTCATCTTGTAATTCTTTTTCATATAGAAGCTATGTGGTTATTAGAGAACAAAACTGTGGTGCTGTGCAGAAGAACCAACTTTCTATAAACATTCATAGCTGTGCGTCTGATAGAACTGCCCAGACAAAGTTCTCCCACCATTGCTTCTTGCAATGTTGCTGTTTTATCTCAGAAATGGGAGGGTGGGGTTGTCTGAAGAAGCACTAGATATGAAAATCAGCAGGAATTGAAGGGGGTTCTAGGGAGATAACTTCTGGAGCATGTGAGAGACGGGAGTGAGGATGCAGATACCAGAGAGGGTCTTTGAAACTCGACATATCTGGGTGAGGCTGGGAGTTAAAGGAGATGGAATCATATGATGTTCACGGTCTAGAGCATTAATCCTGAAGGAGCACCTGAGGTTCTGGAGTGAGGACAGCAGTGGCAGCATCATTGACCAGATGTGATATTGAGTAATGCAGTTAGAGCTTATCTGCAGGAAAAAAGAGCATTTAGAGATGCTACCCTGAAGCTGAGGAGAATTCACACACTATTTTTAGGACCGACTCAAGCCTCTCTGCATCTGTTTCAAGCAGCACATATGCTTTTTTGCATTTGTGTTCAGTAAAAAGCAGAAACAAAATGGTAGCGATGAAGAAATGTTAAGAAAGACTCCTCAACTCTCAAACAGAGGTGGAAAAATAGGAAGTGGAAGCCATACATAGGGAATGCCAACCGTGTGGCCTGATGTATTTCCAGGTACTGGATGGCTACTGCACTGTTGTGGGGCAGGACCACAAATGCAACACAATCTGAGTAACAGAAATAAGAGGAGTTTAGTTGAACAGGAGATGCACTGTTACTAAATGGCTGTGATGGAACTTGATCAGTGGAATTACATAGTAGACAAATATACCCCATTGTGCATAGTATATTATTGCTACATAGTTCAGAATTCAACATTTATACAGTGCATTTATTACCCAAGGGAAGTGAGGGGACTTTGTGTAGTTTTGAGTAATTCTTGAGTTGCTTTGGAAATCACTGAGGTTTCATTTTTGCTCTTCAGAAAGGTGTGCTGCTGCTGCTCTGTTACTATGATTATTGGCATTATTGAGAGCCCTTAGGAGGCCCAAGAGATAGCTATTCACAGTTTCATCAGAAGTACAGTACATAAGCTGCTTTGAGCTTATGTGTGGATAACCTTTGGACTTCATAAAGTTCTGCATTTTGATTTGTATAAAATTTCATTTAGCCGCAGATTTTTTTTTTTTTTTTCAATTTTAAGCATTTTAAGTGAAGTTAGTTGTTTTGCTGGTTTTTGTTAAAGAGCATGTATCATTTAGCTAAATGGAGCTGTAGATAAGGTGGTGCCTTCTTGGCAGGAAGGGCAGTTTTCATTACTTTAATTGTGTGATTTGTCAGGATTTTCAGCTTTTTGTAAATGCTGTAGTGTTATATGACAGAATTAAAAGGATTTAGAATAAAAGGAATTTAGGAAAAAGTCTCTGCAACAGGATTTCAATACTTTCTGTATTGGAGGGATTTAGCTGGCTGTTTTTCATTTCCATCATCCCGCTGCACTGTTAAACACTGTGTGTGGAGGCAGGTATGTGCAGTGTCACCGCATCGCACATGCAAATAAACACAATTCTACAAATGAAAATTAATCCACCATAACCTGGGAGATTAAACTCCACCGCAGGACTAGAAGGGGTTGCAGGCTCCATTAAGCGTTGAAGAGATCAACACATGTTGCTTTTTGCAATCGCGTGAATGGGGCTGCTATTAACCTGATTTAATGCCCTGCAGAGTCCTCAAAATAATGATCCTTTTCTACAGCATTAATATTTACATTCTGAGAGTATATATTTGAAGTAGAAAATAGATTTATTTTTTTTTTTCAAATGAGGGCCTCATTTAAATCAGAAATTGGAAGTTTAAGCACCTCTTGTACAAATTTTGCAAATCTCCATTGTAGGTATTAAAAACAGGCATTCCTTTTGTACAGTTGTTTCCCTGTACTCTCCACCACCTTTCTTCCCCTTGTTCCTCCTTCTTTGTCGTTAAACTTGGAACTCAAGCATAAAGAAACGTCTGAAATCATGTCTCTAATATATCCTGGTTAAAAAAAATACCAAAACCCAAAGTGTTGTTAAATACTTAAGGTATAATCCTGGCTCCGCTTAAATCAATGTCAGAACTCCTGGTAGTCAGCATTTCACCCTTACTGCTGAGGGACTAGCTAAGTGAACAGAAACAAATGGAGTTCATCTGTTACTTGTATCGAAGAAAACAAATCAGTTGCCAGGTTCTTAAGAAAACTGTATGTTTCATTTATCAATTTACAGGTCAGTACATACAGTACAGGTGTGACTCATAAAAGACCTTGAAATAATAGGAATAGAGGGAAAATACATTTGTCTGGTTTAGGTTACTTGTAAAGCTATTGTTGACGGTGAAGTTATTGATGGGACCCATTTGACTTTATAAATACCCAAATGTGTAGGAGGGAAGACTTCTCCTTGTACAGATGAGAACACTGAGCAGTTTTTGTTACAAATTAATTGCAAGTACCGGAGTTATTAATAATTAACAGGGTCTGTTATGTGAAAATCTATATTGTTAATTGTTGTGCCTTTCGGAAGAATTGATTTAGTGCAGTACACCCCTGTTTGTGAACTGAGTTTTGAACACGCTGTATCACTATTATTCTTTATAGATCAAAGGGATTGGTGTATAATGAAGGAAAAGAAAGTAGAATTCCATTATTCACTATACACATGAATACCTATAGATAGATAATTAAAAAGGCAAAGGTTGAAAGAAAAAGCAGGAAAGGCTGAAGGAAAATGAGTGGTAGTGGTGGTAGTGGTTGTTAATCTATTGTTTAACCTAGGTAGAAGCATACCCTGGTATTCACTAAAACAATATTCACAAGTAGAGGAGATACTTTCTTGTGTACTCAGTTTTATTTCTGTTAGGTGGCGATAACACAAAGTTTTCAAAACCTTGAACCCTCATTTGTGAAGTTTGGCATATTTAACAGTTTGATGGCTCTGGCTGAAGGTGTAACTGCAGTTTGGGAAGGCAGAGACATGGTTTTCTTTCATTGCCAGCTCCAGTAGCAGCATGCACAGATCCATGGCAGGCAGAACCGTTTCAACTCCTCTGTTACAGCAGAGGACAAGCCCGTGCCAAACTGCTGCTGGGCTATGCTGGTGTTACCTGGTGAAACTGACCTGAAAAGTAGATGGGATTTAGCATTGAAGCTGTGCTTTCACTTTGAGCGCAGTGCAGGCACTGCATCTCGCTGGAAATAGCTTTCTTAAAGGCTTAGGTCATGTGGTGGCAGAACTTACTGAGGACTCTTTCAAATTGAATCTGGTATTTCCTTAGGCCAGGGCATAGGCTGTAAGTAAGCATGGGTGTGCTTTTTGCAGAGGCTGGCAGCCAGCTCACTAGGTGCTCCAGAGTGTGGCTGCACATTTACAGTTAACCCTCTTGCACTCCACTTACACCTCAGTAGAAGAAATTGAAAACCAGTATGTGTCACCAGTTAGTGACAGTCTTATTACAGGCAACTGTGTTAAAACAATGAAAAGGGAGCGTTAGAGTTCCATAACCCTTAACCCCAACTGAAGGGAGCAGGAAAATAACTCCAAAGTCCTAGCAAGATTTTGCTGCTTGTTTTGTTACTCATTGCCATTTCTTTCAAGGACAGTTTCTCCAGTGTTCTTGACTCTGCCTGCTATTTGTATTGCTATCACTAATCTTGTACAGGCTGTTAGTTTTGCATTCTATATGGAATATCCTTCCAAAATATTAGGCTCCCACAACATGCACACCTGCACTTTGAAAGATAACACAAACTGAATATAGTGATTTGCTTTTTCTTTGTTTCCTCTTATTAGGTGCTCAGAAATGTGATAATTTCTCTGAGAAGCGGCCTCTACTTGGTGTGTGCAAAAGCATTGGATCTTGTGGGTAAGGATGTTTTTCATGAAGGAAGTCTTATGTGTCAATTGTAATGTCATCTGAAAAACTCCAGTAGATTGCGCCTTTAAAGCTCTGTTCCTGTTTTACTCATGGGGTAACGCTGTGAAGTGCTTTGAAACTTTTTTTCAGCGTGTCAGCACACATTTGCCTATGAATTAAACATTTCAAAAGGAGTAAAAAAATAGAGTCTCTTGACATAAAATAGCAAAGAGGTGTTTTGAATTTATTTTGTCTCATTGTATTCACAATTGTATGAATAGCCTTTTCAGATATTAATCCTGGTCACAATTATTATTGAGAAGTGGCTAAAGCAATCTCTGTGTCTTAAAAAGTAGCTAAAAGATGGTTTCAAGCAGCTGTTGTGAATTACAAGCACCAAGCAAGTTCATTGTTACAGCCATTCATTGTTTATTAGCAAACTACATGTTTAATCTACTTCTTTGAGTTAGAAAAATAAGTTAACTGTCTGGTTTTGTGCTCTATGGACAGCATTGTTGTACTGCTTTTCTTACAAAACAGGGCCTTAAGATGTTTGATTTGTTGATAAAAATAACACAGAGGATTTATATCTATACCTACAGGAAAATATTTGCTTTTCGAGGGTAATCCTCTACACAGCAGTCTAAAGACTGAACAGTTGAAGTAAATCTTCGTACAGTTGTACGACTAACTCTGTGCCGCACCTTTTTGAGTTAAGAATTTAATTGCTCTGGGTGTGGAAGAAGACTATGAGGTCCCTGTACATTTCTCTGATTGTATTAGTACTGTGTTAAAGTAGAATATTAATGTTATCTGCCTTAAATGTTTAAAACAAAAGCCACGTAGGCAGAAGTGTGAAATGTCTTTCTATTGATGTGTTACAACTTGCAAAGTGTTCATGGTGACTGTTCTTTTCCCCTGCCCTGTAAGTGGATGTAATCTCATGAGTAACTTTTTCTAAATAAGAGTGCATGTAACTGGATATGCAGATATTGCTTTTGTAGGAGTTTCTGTCTTTATCCAGTGTATTTATATACATAAAATATATTTTGGCTGGAAAAAACTGCTTTCCTTTGTATCCTTGCTTTAGCTGAGATATCTGAGAAATGAACAAACTATAAGGATCGTTATTTTCACTGTTGCTTTATTACTCAGTTAATGAAAATAATTCAGATTATTGGTACTTTCTGCTTTTCTACAAAAAAATGCTTGTATGTTTTCAAAATGAATGGATTGATTTGTGTAACTGTTTATGAGTAGTTCAATGTCTGCAAATAGAAGATGTAAAATCAGGCTTTCCACTGTGACCAGCACATCATTCAAAACAAAGGTGTCTGTTACAGGCTCTCATGTACCCATTTAATAAAGAACAGTTTGCTCATGGTGGTGAATGTTCAACAGGAAATATTGAAACATTTTTCTACATGTACTGTTCATTGCAAATGACTTTTGAAGGAGTCGTTGCAAATGACCTGTTTTGTCACTAGCTTTCAAGTTAAGAGTTTAGTGATAATTTGCTCTCATCTGGAGTCACACTCCTTTTATATTGGCTCAAGCATTATACTTGTTTTTTTTTTTTCTGTTACATTCATAGATTGTTTAATTACATTTCTGTAATGGCTGTTATGCATAAAGCAGAATTTGTGTAGACCACTAAAATGGCTGTGTTGCATACGGCCTCAGAACCTAAATTGCAATTTTAGTCCTGCTCTTAACTTGAGGTTTTGTGTTTAACAGCATTTCCTGTGTATCTTAATGCTTGTAAACAGATAAAACAGCTTGTTTAATCATGTGTCTGAAGAAAATACTACATTTACTCTAGAGCATTTATTCCAAAGCACTTGATATGTTCACTACAGACATCTCTTGTACTCTGGAGATCATGCTGGCTATGGCATGAAACCCTGCAGCTGTCAGCACTCTACTGAAAATGTGTGGGGAATAGGAGGCCTATTCTATCTACTGAAATTGGAGGTGAAATAATGAGTGAAATCATGTAGTACTGACACGAAAATATTTCTCATTGAACAGAAAGGTAAACTGTGTGTCTGAAAGTCTGAATGATTTTCTCAAAGGCAACTTTAGACTCAAAGCAAATCCGAAAGTGAAATCCAAGTCTTCCGATGCACAGCCCATTACACGGATACATTAAACTACATTGTCTTTCTTTAATGTAAACTAAATGAGATTGGACATAGTTATGACAATAGGGCCAGTGTCTTCATCTTTGAAACGTGGTCTCACAAGAAACCAGTTCCACCAGCACAGCCCCAACTGCTTTTTCCCTAGCCTCATTAGGACACTAGGTGAACTCCTGAAGTGTTTTTGCTATTTTCATAGTCCTCTGGCTTTTTCCCAATCAAATTTCACTCAGGTTATTATCTAATATGTGTCAGAACTATTTGCAAAGGAGAATGATTTTAGGGAAGAGAAGTTTGAATTCTTCAGCCTCTGTCAACATTTGGTCACATTCCCTAGTAATTCTTGACAGTTTCTGACTTCTGGTTGCTCTGCTCACACTTGCTCCTGGAACAGCCCTGATAATTTGGACATTTCCAAATAAGTTTCTTTTGTTACCTGTTACTAATAAAGAAGGACATGGTTCACATTTTGGCAGATTTGGTGGCTGGCCCCATGACTTACTGTGGAAGAATAATTTTGGACCCTGCTGTATCTGGAGACAATATTTTAAATGAAATTGGTTTTCCTGGCAATTATTTATGCAGAATCCATTTTCAGTAGCTCTTCTAGAAAGTGCTTTGAAGTTGTTCAATTTTTTGGGTGGAAGGTGAAGAATCAACACATTTTATACCTGACTTATAAAACATCAGTAGGTTGTTCAGTCTTCATTGCAGTTTAGGAATTGCTGTGAATGATCACATTTTTGACCTTAAGAAAACATAAGTGTTAGTGCTGTTAATACCTTATGTACACAGTCCTGTGTGATAGATGATTGTACTTATTAATGTGCTGATAATGTTTTGTGGTTTTATGGTCTCATGCACATATATTCAAACATACAAAAATGTTTGAGAAATTTGAATTTAGCATGCATGAAAATTCCACAAGCAAATTTTAGGTGCTAAAGGTGCTAAACCATTAAGTAAAATGAATCTGATAGCATAGAGTTTTTATCTAGATCCACTGTGCTGTCATTTAATAGTATTTTATCTTTTAGGTCTGTATCAATGTGATACTGACACGTCCGAGTGAGGAGCTGGGATTTCCTGGTTCTGACCACTACTCTGCATTAGTGGTTACCATCAGGAAATTCTTCTCTTTTCCTTTGGCTGTAAAGCAAATAGACTATAATGAGGGAAATAGGATAGAAAGGTATTCTTCTTAATGTGGAACATTTGCCAATCTGGAATCTAAAAATTCTCAAGTAGTTATGAACTGATCACTTGAAATATCATTTATGTTAAATAACTTCAGGATTTTTCACTCTGTAATGTGCCATATGTTTTAATAGAAAGAAAATAAGGAATAATTTTGTCTCTGATAATATTCTCACACTTCTTTCCTTCATTATAAAACAAAAGTCTAAAAGTACTTTATGCAAACTAATCTTTACCTAAAATCAATATTTAGGTTTATGTTTCATTCCTGAATTTTTCTTCATTGTTACTTACACAATGAAAGATCTCTAAGATAGGATGAGAGAGTTGGGCTGTTCAGCCTGGAGAAGAGCAGGCTGCGTGGAGACCTCATAGCAGCCTTCCAGTATCTGAAGGGGGCCTATAGGGATGCT
>JASSUY010030293.1:0-21245 GCA_032466535.1 Forpus xanthops
ACACAGGATTTGAGGTGCAGCCTCACCAGTGCCCAGCACAGGGGCACAATCACTGCCCTGGCCCTGCTGCCACACTGATGCTGATACAGTCCAGGATGCTGGTGGCTTCATGGCTGCCTGGGCAACAGAGCACAGATGATCTCATCCTAAAATAGCCACCTAACATAGTGCTCTACAACACAACCTTGTGCTTTTCACTTATAACAGTGCAAACTGTTTCTTCCACCCCACGTTTCCAAACTGGACCCTGCTCTCCCAGCCCCAAACATTAAAGTTTGTGATCATTCTGCGTATGCAGGACTGGGTGCCAGGGGCTGCTAACTCTGATAGTCCTAGTTTGCTAAGGTAAAGAGCAGACTCAGAAGCAGGCTGAACTGCTACATCCAATTGTGTTTCCTATGAATCCTTTCAGAAGGAAGAGAAGAGGAAAGGAAGGGGGAACATCACCTTGGGGAAGGACAGGTTTTCTTTCCCAGCCCAAGCTGATGGCATGGTACAGTTGTTTGTGCAGTATAATAGGTTTGGAGATGGGGAGAATTAGTGTGTGATGACCAAGTTTTGTATACTCAGAGAAAACCCCCAGCTTAACTTGTCAGAGGGTTATAAATTACATTACTGCATCTCTCAAAATAACATCTCCTCTTCATCACATCAAGTTCTGTGCCAGAGATGCTCCTTCTCCTCCTCATGTAATTCTTTATTCCATATTAATGATGTGAAAGGCCAGCAGCAAAACTGCCTGGCTTGCAGTGAGCTGGCACACACACACATCTCCTCCTTGTTTCTTTTCCTTTGATAGTGCCTGTAACAAAGATGCAGGGATGCCTGTAAGGGCTAATGACAAACAGCAATAAGGGTGAAGGCTGGAGCATTGTTATTGCCTTTAGAGAAAAAAGCAAACGGCCACAGCTGTATCATGGGGAAAGGAAAAAACCTCTCCAGCCAGAGCAAATGGAAATGATTGCACTTTGCCCATCTCTGTTCTACACCACTGAACTCAAAAGGGCTAAAGGTTGGGTTTAATGATCTCCTGATGCAGTGTAATGAAGGATCATTTTACTGCCCAGGAACTCCAACCCCACAGCACGTTTTACTTACGGAAACACTCAGAGCCATGGCTAAGCCACCGTGCCTTTGAGACTCTGGCAAGCTTCTGTATATTTTGGCAGATACAATAGAAAAATACCAACCAAAAGAACAAAGAAACAGGCAGGATCAGCATGCAGGTCAGCAAAGCGATACTTGTAAAACACAGCAAATGTATGTTACATCATGAGCACAGGCACTAAACCAATACATGAGAAGATGAGGCATTAGCAGAGGGCAAACAGCTATAGATATTGTTGGGTTTAATTGCATTTCTGCACCTCTGGAAGCTATTGGAGGTGAGTAAATACGCCAGCGTAAAGGCTTAATGATGACTTACTCTGTAACACATTCCATCTTCAGAACACCGCCCGCCTGAGACATGTAGGTAAATATTAACCCTGCTCTGCAGCTTACTTAAAGCTACCAGCAGGCAGGTGATGCTGGCAGGCTGCAGAACCTAATTTATAGCTGAGCTGTGGGGAGTCACTTGGTTTGTTTGCACCTCAAGGTAATCTCATGCTGTCACAAGTCCTGGGGATAGAGATGTGGGTAGGCAGGCAGCTCCAGGGGCGGGAGGATAACGGGATGCTGGCTGCAGGAGCATTTCCAGCCTCCTCAGCTCTGGATTTCATGGCCAGTCAGTTTGCCCCTCTGCTTGTTAGCAATTGCTAGGGACAGCCAGGGAAGAGCTTTCTCTTATTTGCCCGAGCAAAAAAGGTCCTGACCGCATTTCCTCAGTGTAAATCAGGAGAAATGATGCTGAAACCACTGGGATTGCAGCGTTAGGGCTGGAGTGGTTACGAGGGAATCAGATCCTCATTATTTATTGATCACACAGAGGATATGGTTGTTGCTGTTACAAAGAGCTGATCAGAGAAGAAAGGACTTTTCATCAAAGAAATAAATGTTGCAGATTGCTCTAGAGGCAAAGGGACTGAATAGCAAATGATTTATGGCCTCTTTTAACATCTAATAGCACTGCAACACACAACATCTGCCACTTCCTAATTCACTATAAAGAGTTAGAAAGCAGGTCTTTAAAGACAAATAGGTGATACTTTCTTGGCACTGGCTTATTGAAGAAACTGCTCTTGCTGTCTTGGAAAGGGAATGCCTCTGGAGACCACGGATAGGCACACAAGGGCTGTGGAGTGGATGGCAGCCAGCACAGCCACATGGGATGCAGGCAGCAGGGCACGGCAGCACCAGCACCAGGATTTGGTTTGCAGGCTAACGCACACACAACCACTGAGGTCATAAAGCTGTTTTGGGTAAGTCTGTTCAGCCTGTGTGTACTGAGATATTAATAGTGCCCTACACCGCTGTGCATTAATGGGGTGGTTGGTGAATGTGCATTTTCATTCCCTTTCTTTTGTTTAACTTGCCAGTGAGTCACTTTGGCTCATTGCACAGGCCAGTATTTGGTAGCATCATTAGACAGTGTGATTACACCATAAATCACACTGCTATAAAAGCAAATCCCCAGCTCTGTAGAGCACAGATGTGCTCTGTGAATACTCAAATATCTGTGAGTCTTTACTGTCCCTGAAAGCACAGGTTATAGTTATAGAAACATAGAATGGTTTGGTTTGGAAAGGACCTGAAGATCATCAGTTCCAATGCCCTGCCATGGGCAGGGACACTCATACTAGACCATTTGGTCCCATTTTTCTCTGATGTACTGTAAAGAAATAATTCATTTTACTTAGGGTTTGCTCCTTTTAACTTTGTGAATTACTTACATCCAAAACGAATCATGAGTCATGATGAGGTGGAGAAAAGCTATCTGTACTAAAGGAATAAGTCCTTCCATCTTCCAAGTGTCCTATCTGAAGAACTTGAGTCCCAAAAGTCAGGTCAGGGGAAGTGAAGGGTGCAGTCTGTGATCAAACAAGGTGATGAGAAATGGTCAAGAATAGAGAAGCAGGGCAGGAGGTGCGGAGGCCATAAACTAAAACACAACAGGTTTCACTGCAGCATGAAGAGGAACTTCTTTACACTGAGGGTGTCAGAGCACTGAACAGGCTGCACAGGGGGTTGTGGAGTCTCCCTCTCTGGAGCCATCCCAAGCTCTCCTGGACACGTTCCTGTGTGACCTGCTCTGGGTGGCCCTGCCTTGCAGGGGTTGGACTGGGTGATCTACAGAGGGCCCTTCCAAGCATAATGGTTCTGTGATCCTGTGAAAAGGAGCAGTACAGCAATGGCACTGTGCCTCTTCTGCTGCACTGTGGCTAAGTTGGAAAGGTGCAGTAGAGCTGGAAACTCAGTGGGGTTCCTGTGAGCAAGCAGGATGAGTCCATGTGCAGTGGCCTTAGGTGTTGACTTGTGCCTGCAGCACATCAGGATGGGCAGGCTGAAGCTTATAATGCAAAGAGGTAATCATGATAGCATTTGTAAAGTCTATAGCAAAGTCACACGCTACCAACACCTTCTAACTATCATGGTCACTTCTGTGTGTTCCATGTCACTGCTCAGATACTGTGTCCATAGAAACCCAGTTTTCATTAATAGTGCTTCCAACTGTTACCATCCATCTCATACATTTTTACATTAATTTTCTGCATTCCTTACTATACAGAAGGTAATCTGAGTACAACTTTGACCTCTCAGACAAGGCATAGCTTGTTGTTTAAATGCCATTTTCTGGATAATGTCCACAGAAGCATAACCTTATTAGACACAGTTTCTGGTCATTAAAGCCATGAAGCATTAATATCTATGCAGAGGGACTCTAACTGAGCACACTGCTGAATTGAAATACCAGTCATGTTCTCACTAATCATTCAGACCTTTTAACATCAGCAGCATTGACCTAACAGTGTTAGAGACAGGAATGAATTTGTCTGTGAGAAGAACAGTGGCAGTTGGTCTATCTTACCTTCATCTTCCAAAGAAATTCAGGATATGCAATTAAATACATGATTAAGGATATATCTGATTCAAAACCATCATGCACCAAGTATTCTGATAAGTGAGGCAGTGGAAACAGGAAACCCTCCAAGCTGTGGTGGTGTCTAGAAGCCAGAACACCAACAGGGAAAAATAACATGGGGAAGGAAGTGTGAAACCTTGAAAACCCATGGAGTACTGGAATACTGGGGCAGGCAATGTCAACATAAATGCCCTTCAGCCATGGCACTTGGATTCCATTAGCTCAGCATCTTAAGGTGCAAACAACTGCAAAGCGTCTCACTTGATTGAAATGCTTTGTGAAAGTGCTGGATGCCATGAGTAGGTACCAACCTGAAGACTTTGTTTTAGTGATTGATATGTGTTAAGCACCCAAGGCATTCCCTGAGCAGCCGCCTTGAACAGTGGAGAAGAGCAAAAGCCAAGGAAACATGACCGAGCACATGGAAATAGAGCAGCTCTTAGAGCCCCTTCACACCAACCTAAACACAGGGTGGTTTTGCCACTGTTTCTGAAGCAGCTCTCACACCACCAGCCATGCTAGCACAAAGTGTTAACTCTCACCAAGCAGCCACAAGAGGGAAACAGCTTCTTGGATTTGCCCTAGCTATTTGTTCCATGCTAATGGCTCACGGACCTGTACCCATAGCTGTAGCGTTCTGCCTCCGAAGAGCATATCTGACAGTGGCGATGGTGACTGCTACCTTCAGCCCTTGCCTTGCCTTCTCTTAGGGGCGCACTCTCCTGCCCACACAGGAGAAGGTTCAGTTGTTTCAGCTTAGTATGGTGAGATGGCATGTAACAATGCTATGGGGTGGGTCTATACTTGGTACTTATGGAAAGCTGTGCTGCTGTGCAGTACTTTCCATCAGAAATGCTCCTCATGCGATCGATTCCTTCAGTAGATGTCTATTTTCTGTATTTTTTCTGAAGTAACTCAAACCTCCACATTTCAGTTCTCTGAAGTAACTTAAATCGTAGAATCATACAATAGTGAGGGTTGGAAAGGACCTTAAGATCATTCAGTTCCAACCCCCAGCCAGGGGCAGGGACACCTCACACTAAACCATGCCACCCAAGGCTATGTCCAACCCGGCCTTGAACACTGCCAGGGATGGAGCATTCACAACTTCCCTGGGCAACACATTCCAGTGCCTCACCACCCTTACAGTAAAGAATTTCCTACAGTAACATATAAACTTGTACCCCTCACACACCTACTGATTAAATTCATCTAAACTACCAAAGCTTAAATTAAAACCAGAGGATCTGATGCACCCTCCTTTCCTCATTCTTCATCCAGACTGACTGCTCAGTGCTTTGAACTGATGAATAAAGATCAATTCCTTAAAATCACTGCAGTGAACATTGATTTAATTCTATTCTGAAGCCACACTCCACACTTTACAGCAGGCAGCATAAAGAAGCCTCCAGCACTCTCTGTTCCTGTGCTAAGTCCAAGCCTAGAAGTATCAGTATTGCCTGCAGTAAGTTTTAGCTGAATTGATCACATATTCCATTGCTTGCTAAATAACCACAGCTAGAAACATGCTGAGCAAACCCATACAGTGCAGCAGCTGTAGGAAATAAAGACAAGAAAATGAAGATGGCCAAAGGGGAAGAACATTTTGGACCTTTTAAACCCTAATATACATAGCAGGGTAATAGAGAGGTGAAGTATGCTTGTGCCATTGAGGGAGTCAGAGTGGGAGTTTGAAAATGGTTTATGTGCATTGTCATGAGAAATTGGTTTTACCATGAATGTGGGATTGGAATATAAAAAGAAGTAGATGAAGCATAACAATTATTTGTCAAGTAATAGCAGACAACATGTGCTTGGGTGCTTGCTGTGAACGCTTTCTGTTGCTGTAGTCCTCAGCACTGAGGCTTCTGATATTTTAACTATATTAAAGAAGTGTATTAACTCTTTGGTGTTTTCCAGCTTAAGAGTGCTCTGGATATCATTATTAGAAGGATTTAACTGGGATCTTAAGCAGGAGGGTTTGTCAGAAACGTCATCAGTATTATTCATCCTTTTATATGTAAGAGAAGAAAGAGATCGATAGAAACCACTCGATAGCCATGAAGATACTGAAGATTGTGAATTATCAGCTGAATCACGCACAGTTTGATGAAATTAATTGGGAGATTTTCTAAAAGTGATCCTATTCCAGTCAGACAGGTATACTGGGGCTGTCCTCATGGCCATCAGCAGGACTTATATGCGCAGATAATGGTTCTTGGGCTTGTTTTTGAAGAGCTGGCTCACTCAGCATCTGTGCTTCAGGGAGTTTGTTTTTCTTACGCAGGTAAAACCACTGGTTTCTGCTTTGCTGGGCTCTGCACATGTAAGAAAACAGATTGGCAAACGCTGTTTTCTTCTGTACTTTATGTGGGAGTAAATCTCTGACCCATTCCACCCACAACACTTCAGTTAGCTTTGGGCAGCAGCATTATCCGTCTTACCGGCTGAATTCAGGGAACTCAAAAGTGTCACAGGCATGAAACATTCCACATGTAGGAGGAAAATAAGTGCTGTCTTCTGTCTTAACCCAGCATGGGCTGGTGCTTGTAAGTGTTATGATGGCAGTGTCATGGGGAGAGAATATGAGTCTCTTTCAGAGCTGGAGATAAGTGGCATTTTGGAGGATGAGTTTTGTCATGGGCAATCCACTTTCCCATCAGGGTAGCTAAGGCAAATGCTATGGAATTACACATTATATGCAGGACAAAGGAGCATTCCCAGGTTATCTATAACAATTCCACATCAAACTGTGAAAAAAAAGAATTAAGCAACCCAAAAAGACCTGCAAAGCTCTGAGTATGCATCAAAGACATCACTGCATGGCTCATAGAGAATCACAGAATGGTTTGGGTTGGAAGGGACATTAAAACTCATCTAGATCCAATCCCCTGTGTGTGGCAGGGACACCTCACACTAGAGCAGGTTGCTCCAAGCCCCGTCCAACCTGACCATGAACACTTCCAGGGATGGGACAGCCGCAGCATCTGTGGGCACCCTGTGCAAGTGCATCAGCATCCTCACAGGGAAGAACTTTGCTGTATCTAACCTATACACAGACATTCCTGGATAGCTCTGTTAAAGTTCTTTTCTGCTCAAAAAGACTTTCAGGCTAAAGCCTCCTTTATTTCGTAAACTGTGAATGTGGTTTTCCTAAGCTGCCCTACAAGGAAGTCATAGCTGTGGAGCTGTGGAACATTTCATGGGCATGGAGTCAGATGAAGGCAAGAGGAACGCAAGGTCTGCTGGTAGTGCTCTCTCCAGAAGCTGCTATCAGTCCAGCTTTTGTGTGCTGCTTGTGTGAGCCTGATGTAAATTTGTTCACAGTAATATCCACCACAGTTGTTCTTCCAGGACAGCGGGAAAGGTAACGTGTGCCAGGGTAGAGCACAGCAGCATAAGATGCCTGTTTTCATGCTCCTACCCCTATGCAAACAGATAGTGGGCATTGGGGTGCCAGTCACCATCTCAGGGAAGGGATGGGATATTGCATGTAAACATCATGGCCCAAAGTGGGTTTCTATGGGTTAAGAAAATGATGGGACCCTGAATCATTAAGTGCTTTACTTCTTCTGTAGGAAATGAAAGAATCTCAGGAATTCACAGTAAGTATTGCCTGAAGCAAGTAGTTTCCAGTATTCATTTAGAAGCAACTACATTTCTGGCATAATTAGGCACAGCTCATATTCCCCAGAGAAAAATGTGCTAAAACACGCAGTGCAAGAAAATAAATGAAGTAGCCCTATGATTAAATCTCCACCGGCTCCCTCCGCAGCCATTTCTTCATCTATTCACCTTCTAGAAAGTATTTCTTACAACCCGGAGAATTCTTTTGGATTAATGAGAATCTCTTCCAGGAACATTCATCCTTTAGTAATCATTTGTTTTTAATATACCAGCTCACAGCAGAACCTTTCAATGGGAAAAGCAGTTTCAGACTACAGATATTGCCTGGCTAAATTGTGGACAGAATTGTGAGGAATACCTTAATTTAACCACACAAGGCTCAAACCATACCCTTAAGCGCAAGAAAGAATGGATAATGAATAAAATAATGTTCATGTTCTGCTTTCTTATTGTGTCTCATATGCTCAAAATGCCACATGGGATTTAGCTCATTAATCCTTTCCCTACCAGTGTGGGAAGAGTAAACATTATTTCCTCCACAGATAGACACAGACACGTTTCCAGAGGGCTTGAACCTCACAAACTGTGACCTGTACACATTTATCAGCTTATAAAAGCAGGGCTGCAGTGAGTTGGCCTGGCCACTCAGCCATTTCCTACTAAAGCCAGGCTGCTAATAGACCAGCCCTTCAAAAATCTGCTAGGTCCTCTGCTTGCAAAACCTTTCCATGTGCCATTATCCAGGGCCTTCCATTTCTGCATTACCTTAACTGAAAAGTAATGATTTGGACTCAGTAGTTGAATACCTCATCTGAGTGTAACTTTAAGCACTGATTGCTAAATCAGATCATTGCTTCTCTGACTGCGCAGAGGTTGCCAAGGTGTGAGACATCTACCTTTGGTTAGCAAAGGCAGGGTGAGACGCATCCCAACATTCTGATCAAGGATACATGGGAAAGGTGGCATGTGAGGGCTCCCACGATCCACGAGATAGGGTTTTGGGCAGGCACATGAGTAGAGGGATCTGAGGAAGAAGTTCTTTACTGTAAGGGTGCTGAGGCACTGGAATGGGTTGCCCAGGGAAGCTGTGAATGCTCCAATGCTGGTGGTGCTCAGGGCCAGGTTGGACATAGCCTTGGGTGGCATGGTTTAGTGTGAGGTGTCCCTGCCCCTGGCTGGGAGTTGGAACTGAATGATCTTAAGGTTCTTTCCAGCCCTAACTATTCTATGATTCTATGATTCAGAGACAGGACTTTAAGGATGAAGGAGGAAGGAAGCTCTTCAAATGCATCTGTTTCTCATTTACCAGAAGAACACACAGTTGCTTAGGGCCCCTGCTCTATTCCTGGAGAAGGCTGTGGAAGAAGTCCTGACCACAGGACACAGGTTAGGTGTCCTATAGGATGAGACAGAGACAACTTTGTACATGAGTTGTGCCATCAACACAAGTTTTCCTTTGTTTTATAGGTGCTGCAGACCAAAGGCTTGAGAGATACAGTCTGAATGGGTGAAAACCAGAGTGAAAAAGCAGAAGAAACGGATAGCACAGTTACCTGGAGTACTTTTTTATAGACTGATAATAAAGATGTACTTGTGGGAAAGAGAAGTGAGAAATCTACAGACAGAAAATGTCAAGATAAAAACATGCTATGGAAAGAGAGAAAGGAAGAGGGAGATAGCAAGAAAGAACAAAGCTTAAAATGATTGATTTTCAGTGACAGAAGACAAATGGTGCGAAGCTTTGAGACAATGAAAATAGGGACAAAAAGGGAAAATTATGTAGGTAGTCTTTAAAATGCATGAGTGAGAGACTACTGGCAAGATAGATAAGAATGCTATAAGCAGTATACCAGCATGTAGTCTTGTTAACAGCAGTGGTCCAGCCTTTGAAATACAGTCATACCAGCATTACTTCAGTTCAGTTGAAAAGCTTTAATACAGTTGTGGTGAACATTCCTGTACTGGACAATGAGTAGCATACATAGCCTTGGGTGGCATGGTTTAGTGGGAGGTGTCCCTGCCCATAGCAGGGGGGTTGGAACTGGATGATCTTAAGGTCCTTTCCAACCCAAACTATTCTGTGATTCTATGATTCTATGACATAGATCACAGAAAGATATGGTGGAAGAGCCATGTCCATTCCATAAAAACAACTTTTAGTATGTTTTCCTTACAACCTTAGAGAACACCTGAAGCAAAATTAGAGTACACAGTATATGCAGGAGAGTGCCTTGCCGTTTCTTTGATTTCCAGTAACAGGTAGACTGGTTCCTTTTCTCTTTTTATTTATGGTCTAGAGGCTCCACTTCAATTTTTCCCAAGCCTCCCATGTCTTCCCAGGCTCTTGCTCTCTTTTGCCATTACTTTTGCATTTGGGACCAAAATTGCAATCAACTATTCAAGCAAAGCACTAAAAAATTTGATTGAATATGAAGTACGAAATCAAGTCCCTAATTCATCTTGTGTCAGCTTTCATTTTTCTCTCTGATCTTAATCACTGCCTTTTTCCCAGTTGATACTTAGCAACTTCATCGCAGAAGGTGCTGGCACATTTCACCTCCTTCGTGCTTTTTCTATATCTTTTGTTGCCTTTATTCCTCCGTGCTCTTCTTCTGTAGCTGCATTTTAACCACTTCATGTTGCTTAGCAACACCCAGAATGACACCAACAAGGTAAGGTTCCACTGCTTCTAACAAGTCTCACCACAAAAGGGACAAAAATGCAGTTGAACTTCACACTCCCAGTGAATTCACTTCCTCAGAATGGCATCGATCTCAAATCCACATATCACTAATCAAATGTTTTCCTATGACAGCTGGGAACAAGTCAAATACACAGCAACACAGTGTTTCATAGGATATTTGGGTCTTCCAGCTCTGCTCTGAGATTCTTGACTTGTGGAGGTAATAAGAAAGCTAAAATAAGAGATAATAGTTTAGATCCTGGCTTTCCCAACATGCTGATCCAGAGACTGTGATTGCCATATAAATGATCAAATTTCATAGGGGTTTGGATCCATATCCTGAAAGACATTTGTACTGTGGCAGCCTGGCCACATATCTAATGAAACACCATCCCAATATTTCCAATGGAGATCTTTAATATCCCAAATTTTAGACCAAGCTGCTTTCTCCCTTGGCAAAAGAGAATAGGAACAAAAAACAAAAGGACTGAGCTACATTTTTTACTGTTTTGGGTTTTAATTTAAAATAGTCTGCGGCAACTTGGTGGATAGGAATCATTATGAAGGTGGGACAAGAAACGTAGCACCTCATCCGTCACAAGCTGTTATCAATTGTAAATCATGGAAGAGATCTATTTTCCCCACAAAATCACTTTTGCAAGATGAAACACTCAAACACACTTCTGAACTTGATTGAAATGTTCTGCTTTGGAGGGGAAAAGTGGAAAGCAATGGCTTTGCTTTAAAATGTGTTTTTAAACATCAGTTACTGGCTACGAAGATTTTTCGTGTTTTGAAGTCCGAATACGTTTGAGATTTGATATTTACACCATTTCTAGAAATGTTTTCTGAAAAATCAAGACCTTGCTCTGAGCTATGTTTTAAAAAATCACATTTACTTGGTAAAATTCAATCAAAATAAGTGGTATTTTCACAGTAGCATCAGAACAAACTTAATTCCCAAACTAGCAAGGCCTTACATTGGAGTGAGAAATCCTGGCTTTGGCTTTATAAGTTGCGTGTATAGATACCAGAGAGGAACAAGAATGTGATACCCACTTATATCTAGATAGAGATTCTTTGATCTTCAGTCATACAAAACTTCAATTACCTATTTGATTTTACTGGGCTTCAGCCCCTGGGATCACGTAATGTCAGCCCTCGGGATACTTTTATTCAGCAAGCAAAAGTCACCATGAGTAATAATTACTCAGCCAACTAAGTCTTTTAATTAGGTTTTTCTAGGGCCTGGTTCAGTAGCCCTTACTCATATTGAGTGTTATTCACTGCACAAACATTGCTGCCGATGCAGTCGTATTAATCATCGAAAGCATTAAATGAACTAAGTCCTGAATTAGTAACAACTCTCACATTAACCCAAGTATGGCAATTTTGCCCTAGATATTTGTACTGCCCTTATTATGATAACCTATTGAACAACAGTGTGCTGACGTAAGATGCAACTATTATCATACAGTGCTACTTTTTAATATATTTATTATGGGGATCAATGTGGCACCAAGTAACAGCACCACTGTTTGCATGCTAAAGCTACTATATTTGTCTGGGTACTTTGCTTTTAATACATCTGTAAATCATAACAAAGAAAATACGTGAAGGAGATTCAATTCTGAGGCCTGAATATACAGAAAGAATACATGCCAATCTAACACTAGCACTTTATAACACTCAATTGCTCTCTGGAAAGAGTTCCTGGCTCCTGAAATGAAATAAAAGAAGTAAAAACATGTAATATAGGTGCACTGCATAAGAAGGAAATCAAGCAACTCCCCCTGTTTCCAGATGCCCCTTGTTTTCCAACAATGTACATAAATAAAGTCAGGCTCACTTACCAGGGAACAGGATCCACCAAATAGTGAAGGAAAACCAGTGTTATTCAGTACGACTTGTTTCTCACCATCCTTTTCCTCCCTTTTGCTTTGACATAGTTCAACACAGTAAGACCTCATGGACAGATGTACATATATATAAGCATAAATGTACATATATAGAAGCATAAATATGCCCTCTCTAATAATATGAAGTGTTATAGGTGACTAACCTGTTCTCGCACTGACCCTGCCACCAACTGGTCTTAGGAATAAATCCAAGGCTTAGAGTCATCCCCATCAAAACAAGCTCCACCACGAGCCAAAAAGCAAAGAAAGAAGACACTTCAGTGCCTGAAGTTGGCATCTAAAACCAGCTGAGGTACAGACACATTGCTTCACATCGCACTGAGCTTGACTCTCCTGGGTTTGATTCAGCTGCAGTTCCCATGGATGTGGGCGAAAGCTGCTTGCACCTTTTGTTATTCAAAATTATCAGTTACTTAAAGTCGTAGTAGCAGCCACAGCTATGGGAGCAGGGTTATTGACGTTGGCATTACAGCAGCTCCCAGTCTGCATAACGCGTTTCCACTCTCTGTTCTTTACAGCAGAAACCCTGCTGCCTCCTCACTGAAACCAGAGAGTTCAGGGAGTTGGGTCCAAGTGCAACCCTGTACATCAGGCAATATCTGTGCCCTTCACTGAACCTTACATTCCTCTTTAAAGCACAAACACATGGACCATCCTCTTCCTGCAAAGGCAACATCCCTAGGCCGATGGTTACTGTGACCTAAGGAAGCACCTTCCCTAGCTTAGAAGTGCTCTGTGCACATTGTGTCTGAGATCAGCACATCCTGAGCATGTCACAGTTTGTTGTATTCTGGATGAGATTTGCCTCTTGGGTTTGTTGCTGCTTTTTTCAATGCTATCCCTGCGTTTTAAACATCCCACATTTAAGCAGAGTTTTGACAGTAGCTCCACTTACAAGGGTATTTATAGGAGACCTACAAGCAAACCTCTATCTGTCCCTTCTATCATGCTGTTTAAATGAAGTAGCAAACTATTCTGCCTGTTGGCAAGGTTTGTATTCAAGCTGATACCGTTAGAAGTTAGCAGACACAAACCATGTTGTACCAGTTTTGGTGTATCAGCTGAGGGGTGCTGCAAGAACTCCAAATAACAACCCTTTAAGGACTGAAGCTGCCCGTTTCAGGCAGCAACACCACTCTCCTGACTAGATGACCTGCGGAGGTTCCTTCCTATCCAAACTATTCTACGATTCTTCCTTATGCTGATGCAATTCAGAATATCAACAGCACATCTCTAGTGAAACTAAGGGAAGCAAAACAGTGATTCCAACCTTGCGTTTAAGCATGGGCTCCCTGCTCACAGGGTGTGCTACTGAAAAGGCAGCAAAACCCCCAACAACAATCATTAACTCTCTGCCTAAATGTATCTCATGCAAATTCCCTAAATACATCTTCGTTTAAAAGATTAAATTATTCCCTAGTATGGCAGCTCCGCACATAGAGCAGTTCTCTTAGCATGTCTGTGCATAGAAGGACTTGCCCAAGGTGGAAATGATGCTGTTTGTCACATCAAGGAGAGAAAAGCAGGGCTCTCTAAACTAAATGCGCAAGGGAAGGTGCCCTTTGGATCAACAGGTCAGGTGGACACTGCTCATGGTGACTGCATCCTCTACTTTCTGACTGCAACACTACTGCAGTGGTCACGCAGGTGGTGGGCCCATTAAGATGAATAGGAAAACCAGCAGGTGCAGAGTAGGTAGCCCAGTAACATGGATCATTTTAACATCCTGATTGATTTCTGCTGTTTGCCCATCTTTGTCTCTTTACATTCCTTTTTTTTTTCCCCAGATATTATTCACATAAAGCATGCATTTCTTTTATTTAGTTCTCAGTAAAAAAAATAGGAATCCTAAGAATTTCATCCTCACAGACACTTCATCCAGTCATTTCCAGCAGTCCATAGGGAAGAAAACATGACAACTACATCAAATTAGCCTCGTGTGAGTTTGTGCAGTCCTAACAATTTCCTACGTTGATGTTGACACAAGAATGTGCATTCCTATTGCAAATCTTTCTCATTTAGCTCACATTTTGGTTTGAAACTTCAGCCGGACTAACGACATCTAAGGCAAAGAAAACAAATTCATATCAGGCTAAACAGTTGGAAATATGCAACAAATGATACTTCAGGCTGTGCAGCTGCCTGCTCAGAAAAGGGAGAAGAAACCTTGCTCATCTTTCTTCTGTTCACACTTGCACAGTTCTTGATAAACACCTCCTGCCTTCTCTTCACCCTACAGGCTTTCTGTGAGCAACCCCATGGACTGGTAGATGATAGAGAGGTATGATATCACCATGCCTCCAACAGGTACACTGAGTCCGAGTTGTTTTTCATAGAATCCCAGACTGGTTTGCGTTGGAAAGGACCTTAAAGCTCACCCTGTTCCAACCTGCTGCCGCAGGCATGGACACCTCACACCAGACCTGGGGCTCCAAGCACTGTCCAACCCGGCCTTGAGCACTGCCAGGGATGGAGCATTCCCCACTTCTCTGGGCACCCTGTGCCAGCGCCTCAGTACCCTCACAGGGAAGAACTCCTTCCTTATATCCAACCTGAACTTCCCGTTTCAGTCTGAACCCATCACCCCTTGTCCTATCACTACAATCCCTGACGAAGAGTCCCTCTCCAGCATCTTTGTAGCCCCCTTCAGACACTGAAAGCTGCTCTGAGGTCTCCATGCAGATCCTCTTCTCCAGCCTGAACAGCCCCAATGTCCTCTCCTGTATTTTTGAGGGACGCACTCTGTGGAAGTCATTAACTTGCCCCCACACTAAAACCACCTCTCCAAATAGAAAGCCATAGTCTATGAATCTCCGTGACGTAGATCACCTTGGAAGGTGCCTGCACAGACACGCTCCCCATTCCACCCCACACAACCTGGATACAGACAAATAGACCTAAATCTACTGTACAGATAAGGTAAACACATTCAGAAAGTGGTTGGGATTCCCTTTTTCCACCATCAATTCTTGTGACATCACCTCGTAGGGGTTTTGTAGCCCATTTTTAGCCAAACCCTCCATCCCACCCTGGCAGAAACAGACCAACAGAAGGCCATGGTGACTCCAGAAAGAAAACCTCTGTATTAAAAGGCAAATAATGCAGAGCTACAATAATACACACTATCTCAACTGGGAAATACATTGTAGAAGGTTCATTAAAGTTCAGCTGCAGCAATAACAATATATAGACTGCTCCAGCCCTCCATCCTGCTCTAAAGAGACTTCCCTTTCTGTAAATTAAGAAAAAAGCCCCCTCAAACTGTATTCCTATACAAAAAGCTACCCCGACTACAACAAAGGAGGTTGGGTGGGAAGGTCTTTTATTTCCTGCGTTGATTTTTTTTGGCAGCTTTTAATCTCTTTTCTGTTTTGTATTTTGTTGATTTTTTTACCAAAAGGTTCGTTTAAAACGGGTATTAAAGGTACAAAACGAGCACATAGGAGCAGGCTCTGCTCCCTTCAGGGGAACAAGAGAAACACGACAGAGTCCGGCCCGTCGGGACACGACGAAGAGAACGGGAGTCACCAGGAGAGGCTACTTGGAGGTGGCGGTGGTGGTACCGGCGGAGGTGCTGCGGCGCTGCTCCATGCCGTTGGGCAAGAAGCCGGCGATGATGGGCACGGGCCAGATGAGGGCGGCCACGCTCCACACGATGATGACCAGAGTCATGAAACAAGCCACCAAGGTAGACTCGATGGGCTTGCGGTTCATCCTCCAGCCCGGCTCTCCCTTTAGCTCTTCCAGGCTGAAATCCAGGCAGCAGAAATTCAGCGGCTCCCCTTGCAGCCAGTACTGGCCGGGCTCTGCCGCCGGCGGGTAGGTGAGCGAGGAGGAGGAGGAAGAGGAGGAGGAAGAGGATGCGGCGGGGGTTTGGGGTGCAGGACCCCGCAAACGCCCTCCTCGACGTCCCCGTACCCAGCTGCAACCCACGCAGAGACGCAAGTCCTGGGGGGCTCCACCGGCCGCCAGCCCGAGATGCTCGATGAGCAGCGGTGGTCCAACGCGGTGGAAGGCGGCGGAGAAGAAGGCTCGCCCGTGGCTGTTGGTGGAGAAGAGCAGGAGGTCGCACTGGATGCCCAGCGGACGGCTCCAACGCACCAGCAGCGAGCTCAGCATCTGTCGCTGCACGCTGATATTGCAGTGCGGGTCCTCGGAGGGCTGCGGATGGGGACGCTGCTGCTGGTGTTGCTGTTGCTGCCCAGAGGAGGTGGGAGAGGAAGGGAAAGGCTCTTGGCTAGGGGTAGCAGCTGTGCCCGGGTTGGAGGTGCTGCCTTCCTCTTTGCTTGTTGCCCCGTCGAGGTCCATGTCGAGGCTGGCCAAGGAGCGGGAGGAGGAGTTGACAGCGGGCAAGAAGAGCTCTTGCTCCGGCTCCTCCTGCCCGCTGGCAGTCGGCGAGGGGCTCCAGCCCTGGCAGGGCGGCAGGCAGGCGGCAAGCAGCGCCGGGAGGAGCAGCGGCAGCATGGCATTAACTTAGAGCCGGAGAGGAAAGAGAGGAGGAAGGAGGAGCGGGAGAATGCATGGCGCTGCCGGCTGCCATCTGCGAAGGGAGAGCGAGAGAAAGGGAAGGAGGGTGGGAGCAGGCGAAGGGGTGGGAGCGGGGCTGGGGCTGCCGCGGAGGAGAGCCGGGAGCCACGGTGACGGCAGCGGCTCCCCCTTCCCCGCCTCCCCCGACCCGGCCCCGCTGCACCGCCCGGAGGGGCGGCCCGGCTCGGGGAGAGCATCCAGGGACCGACAGCATGCACTTGACTTTATAGGAAGGGAAAAGGAGGGGGAGAGGCGGAGGAAGGGGTTGAAGCTGTCAGAGAGGGTGTAGTGGAGGGGTCCTTCCTGCGGTGCTCTGCCAGTCTCCACTCAGCCCCGGGGTCTGCTCCTGGGCTGAGGCACAAGGCATCCCGCAGTCAGTCCCCTTAGCAAAGGTGTAAACGTGGAAGCTTATTACAAGGACCACCGTGAGATTTGGCTGGTTTTTTTCCGGAAGGCTGCTCTATAAGCGTGGCAGTTTACAATCAAGCTGCATACCCCGATTCCTGACTATAGGCACAGGTTGAGGCTTGCCGTGTTGTAACACGTGGAGCCTCGGGGAGGGACAGAAGTGCATGAGACAAATGATAAATGTTTCTTATCCTTTACCTTGGGCAGAGGGTGGGGTAGAGTTACATTTTCCAGATAAGCATCCAGAACTGAGGCTCTCTTCTTTGCCTTTGCGGTTCTTTTTTGACGAATACAGATGAAAAAGGGAGATGTGAATGGAAAACCTAAGCTTTCCCAAGTACATGTGGGACAGCTGGTGTAAAAAACTCCATAAGGTGCTCTTCTGAGGTTGGCATTGGTCCCGCATCATACATGGTCTCCCATCAAGCAGCACATGGACAAGTTCTCACTTGGAGAATGAATTTCTGTAGTACCACTCTCAAGTCTTTCAGGTAAACAAGGGTAGAGGGTAAGTTTTAGACTCGCTATAATTCAACAAAAGTGAAGCTAGAGAGTCAGTTGTCTTTCAAAACCCATGACACAACAAAAAGTCAGAGTTGTTTGCCTTCTATTTGAGAGACCTGAGCACCAAAACGGTCTTGCGTTCGGTCCCAAGTTAACCCAAAGGGTATTGTTTACCATATGGCTGTAGTTTGGCTAGCGCTTTAGTTGAGCACAGAGAAACATGCCTAATGAAGCGTTCAAAGCAAGTTGCCCGGTTCCCATTTGGATTTTTGCTTAGATGTTACAATACAGGCTTTGCATCTTTCAATGCTGTTTCAATGCCTCTTATTTAAGAGTTCCCTAATACTTTTTACTGTCCTTTGTGTCTCTACATGCACCTCCTAATGTCCTTTGTCATATCCAGAGACTCACGCCTTAATGTCGCTGTTTTTCTGCTGTATTGTGTCTACAGACCCCAAACCAGATTAAGAGAGGGCTAGTGTGCAGCAAATCAAGCCAGAACTGTACGAGAACTCATGGGCACAAATAACATTGCATTGGGCTTTTGGCACAAAGAACCTGGAAATGAAACTAAGCCTCATAAATAAGATTTAGCTCCTGAACACTGGTGCAGTATGTGGGTGGCAAATGTTCTCAGGCAGAGCTTCAGTTCTGGTCTCAACTCCTGGCACTCAGTTGAATTCAATCAGGGGGGTTTGTGAAGGTGTTTGAGGAGGGAGAGTGGAGCTAGGAAATAAGTGGCCACAGGAAGGTTCAATGCATTTAGTATTGTTTAGACTACCCTAGCAAAGAACTAGAAAAGGTCAATTTATTTCAGGTTGGAGATGCATGGGTGCCTCATATCTCTTCCTCTTCATCAACGAATAATTGAGCAAGTGGGTAGAAGAAGCAGAATGTTGGATTATTGGTTGATAGCCACTGTCCAGCAGGGCCCTTTGGGGAGATTTCATTTACGGGTCTATCAGATATAATTAATCTCTGCATGGATTCAGTCATTCAAAGAGGTTGCAGCACACTTGGAAACTCTTTAGAAGTAGTATTAATAGATAGCTCTGTTCTGTGGGTTTCAGCCCTAAATCTCAAAGAGCAAAGCAGTTTCATGGCTGGGGAAGCTGAAGCCCAAGGAAGCAGGGGCCAGGCAAAGATGACCTACAAGTCACAGGCAGATCAGGGCATAGATTTGGTAGGTTTGATTTTATAGCTATAACTGGAACTTTAATATGCACCGTAGGTCATAGCATTTTTCAGTGTGGTAGAGGAGGTGTGAAGTGGGATATGGTGATAACATTCTGGAAGGGAATAATGAGGTATCAAGACAGTAGGAGCTTCATGAGACTGACTGCAGAGCTTTGGGGAGGATGAAGACTAATGATAAAGGGCAATCAGAATCTGTGAGAGCTGTTTTAATGTCATTTGAACTAAACCTTTTTATTAAAGTATAGCTTGTGAACTACTTCAAGTCAGAGGAAATCAAGAATAAGTATTTCTGCTCAAGTGCCATTAAAACTGCTTCTCATAAGGGTGCTGGTTTAGATCCTGAAGTCTCACTGCAGCTATGGAAATGGACCCCTAAGCAGGTACAGATTCCAGAAGGAAATCCATAACTGCACTCAAGTCAAAAGCTTGTGATCCTCAAGCAGTGTTTCTCAATTCAGCAAACTTAAGTCCATCTGCACCGAGGAAAGGAAATAACTGGAACTCTTCTTGACGGACGATGTGCTTCTGAGATTGTCATTTCTGAAGGGATGTGGGAGGGAAGATGGGAAAGCAGTAAAGAATTGGACACTCAGCTCTAACATCACAGGGATGTTCTCCTGTGGAAAGACACCTACTGACAATTACAGGAAAAAAGATGTTAGGAGCAAATAGGTAGTGATGCACTGCTGATCTCTGTGGATGTGCCAGGTAAATAAGGAGGATTTGACAGTCAACAGCTGAAAAGGGAGGCCGGGTCAGGAGAAAGAAGTTGGTATTTGAGTCGTCTCAGGAAAGAGCAGTTTCAGTTCTGGGAAAGAAGTAGGATCCAATCATGCTGGGGATTGTTCTAAGAGAGAGATTTATTCCCAGCCAAGGAAAAATGATTCTGCTATATAATTTAGTAGGCTTGTTTGGGTAATGGCAATGCTGATGTGCAGGGAGAAGCTCAGAGTAACGTAAGGGAGTAAACTGACCATAGGATGGCTGTAGAATATGCTCTTTGAAGAGTCATTAATAATTACTGGGGTGCTGGTCGAGGAAGGAGCTATGGGATGTTTCATACTGCCCACTGATGTGTTGCAACACAAAGATCAGGACCTTTACTCCCCTCTTCAATCATAGACTCACAGAATGGTTCGGGTTGGAAGGGACCTTCAAAGCTCATCCGGTCCAACCCCCTGCAATAAGCAGGGACATCTTCAACCAGATCAGGTTGCCCACAACCACATCCAGCCTGGCCTTTAATGTCTCCAGGGATGGTTCAGCCACCGTCTCTCATGGCAACCTGTGCCAGTGTTTTACCACTCTCATTGTACCGGGTTTCTTCCTCCCATCTGGCCTGAATCTCCCCTTTTAATTTAAAGCCATCACCTCTCCTCCTATCATTAAAAAGTCTCTCCCCATCTTTCTTATAGGCTCCTTTTGGTATTCTTGTGCATTTGCCAGAAATTACTTGAGATGAAACACTCAACGAGTACTGATGCATCTGAAATGAATAATAGAAGCTGGTTGGACTAAGTGGCTTGCTACTGCTACATCATGTCAGAAAGATTTATCCACAGAGAACAGAGATCATGCACTGTACAGAACAAGTCAGGGGTTTGCACCACCCTTTACATGAATAGCAGAAGCCCAGACAAAAGGAACAGCCAGTTGGCAAACAGGTTGACAACAAGGGCATAGTCTTTCCAGAGGAGTCAACATATCTATCTTGCAAAGACACTAAGCTTATCATTTTACATGCATTTCAATCTGCAGCAGATACTGCTTACACACAACCCTCTCAGTTATACAAACAGATGTCCCTGAAGCCATAAAAGAGCCCATGTCAATGAAATCATGAAACAGCCCATGTCAAAGAGCTGGGACACATGACTGCTATTTGAAAATGCCTTTGGTGTAAATGCCCTTTTTCATTAAGGTAGCAAAGACATTTTTAGCCCAGCCTTAACCCCAATCTTTAACCCTTTATCCAGATCACCTGCAAAAGGCTGTACTTGTGTAGCTGAGGGCATGAGGCAAGGCAGCAGGGAAGGGGAGAGGGTTTCAGCAGCAGGGTTCTTTAGCCACTGCATGCCAAGATGGGCTCTAGTGATGCTTCTACAGTCTGCAAAACACACAGCTGGGAGAGCATGGGCCAAGGGAAAGCCACTGCCGTCAGGAATCCAAAAGAAGTACTGAAGGAGTTATCCATGGCAATTACTACAGAATCTAATCCAGCTGCAAATATGGTTGCTAGAAATCAGGAGGCCATTGCTCCCTACAACTGCCTGAGAGGAGGATGTAGTGAGGTGGGGTCGGTCTCTGCTCCCAAGGAACAAGGGACAGGACAAGAGGAAACGGCCTCGAGCTGCACCAG
>JASSUY010030294.1:0-31917 GCA_032466535.1 Forpus xanthops
TCCATGTCACTGACAAAGATGTTGAACAAGACCAGTCCCAATACTGATCCCTGAGGGACACCACTCGTTACTGGTCTCCAGCTGAACACTGAGCCATTGATCACAACTCTTTGCTTGCGGCCATCCAGCCAGTTCTTTATCCACTGAGTGGTCCACCTATCAAAATGATGTGTCTCCAACTTAGAGACAAGGATGTCATGTGAGACAGTGTCAAATGCTTTGCACAAGTCTCCTTCCAGATGGGAAGGAGAATCAAAAGAATGCAACTCCCACAGGAGTCCCATCTCCCCGGGACTGGGGAAGAAAGAGGGGGAAGTGAGTGAGAGAGCAATTGCATGAGTTTTGAGAGCCTCAAACCACGACACCTGGTTCCTAGCTTCCTGCACAACATCCCTGTATTCTTCCTAGGCCACCTGTCCTTGCTTCCACTTTTTATAAGCCTCTTTTTTCCTTCAAATTTTCCTCAGCAGCTCCTTATCCATCCAAGGAGGTCTCCTGGCTCTCCTGCTGCACTTACTTCTAGTAGGGATATATCACCCCTGAGCTTGCAGCAGGTGATCCTTGAATATCAACCGACAGTTTTGGGCCCCCCTTCCCTCTAGGGCTATATCCCACGGAATCTTACTGAGCAGGTTCCTGAAGAGGCCAAAGTCTGCTATCTTGAAGTCCCTGTAACACATGATTCAGGACCTCAAATAAAGCACTGCAAAGAAAAAGCCAGATGAACAAGTTTTCAAAGTTTATGATGAGAGGGGTCATTCTTAATTAGACATTTATGTCACTTTCATTATTCAAATACTCAAAAGTTCTCCCCACAGTTTATCATATTATTTTATAACTACTACATGGGAAACTGAGTAATAGCTACACAGAATTTAATACTCAAATTATGGTAGGATATATTTGCATACTGGGGTGAGATAAAGGGCTTTACTTTTCACAGCTCTGTATCAAACACTCAAAAGAAAATCCTCAACATCACAATCTGAACAGGATACCGCTAAACAGGAATTAAATGCATTCTTGACCCAAAGTCCTCCCAATCAGAAATCAGTAAAGCCCATTATCCTTTACCATACTGAAATGAATACATCACTTAATTTAGAGCAAAGTAATCAATATATGCGGAAACAAATAATTAGTGTATAGACATCTCACATTGGTATCACCCTGCTCTTGTGAGGAGATATAGTTCTGGTTCAATTCAACAGCATCATATTTAATGTCTCCTACAATATTTTTACCAAGCATCACCATTATGAGTAAAATTTTAAAATTCATGTAAATAAGCGTTTTAGACAATATGGCCAATAAATTAGACATTTATTTAGAAACTTGAGTTTGCATTCACCCAATGTTAACAGCAAGAGACTTTTAATCTCTTAGAGTATCTTTAATCACTTCATCTGTTTTTTCAGGTATTTATCTGAAAAGTTAAGGAAAACATCTTTGCTGATGGTTTCATCTTCTGGAGCTTATTTAGCACATAGCTTGATAAGGTTCTTTTGCCAGAAAAAAATAATTTACAAGTGGGAAAGTAACACGCAAAAAGCTACTCATCATTCTGCCATGCTGAAAACTGCATATACACAGGAGATGCTCTATTTATCCTAAGCACTTGCTACATCTTTTTTTTTTTCTTATATTCTTTCTGTGATCTTTATAACAAACCAGAATTTAAGCACACTTGCAATCAATATCTATAACATAATCCTAAAATAGCAGTATTTCATTATATCATGATTAGTTTAAGGTGCATACAATTTTCTTTACACCTGCTGTTGTAATGCTGCCTTAAACAGGAAACTTGAGTCTTGGGGTTGAGATGGCAAAAATTTAGGTATAGTTCAGAAACAGGGGGAGTTTTTACCCTGGGAATAATGGAGTCAATCCACACCTGTGAAGGGGCGATAAACCTTGCCGAGTCTTCCTTTGTTATTCTGTCTTAATAAGGGCGTGTAGTGATGGCACAACACATCAGAAGTTCAACTTATTAAACAAGAGGGAGCCAGGACTCACACACTCTTGTTACAATGTTTGCCATTACCAGCTTCTCACTCATTTTTCTGTTGAGGCTAACATACAAACACATACGAATTTTCACCCATCTGTGTGCCAGTATAGTAACCCTCAGTGAGAATTTTACTGTCAACCCTCAAGATCACAGGCTGAGCTCAGAGAGGAGCACAGGAGAAAGTTAAAAATCTGTGGGCCTTTCCCACTGCAGTTCTACTGTGTTGCTCCTCCACCTTCAGAGCAGGGGGGAGGTCAGCAGAGAATTCATATGGGATACATCTGTCCGACAGTCCACACACTAGAAGCCTTCTCCAACGCAGGCAGAGCTGTGACCTGAGCATAGTGGGATCCACACCCACTTCCCAAGTGGAATACACAGGCAACTTTAAAATACTTTATCTTCTCTCAGAAATTATATGCAACGGTGATATAACACAATGGAAATTCACCTGTTGCTTGTACAATAGAGGCTCCTCATACAAAGTTGTTATGACGCATAAAAAGTTTCCATATATGCATGCAGGTGTTTTATTTGCACTTGAATGCACCACAGAGTTCTTGAGCATTCATATGCTGCCACTGTAGCTATTTCTGTGGTTAGCACCACCCTCATAGACAGTCAGATAGGAACTAGGGATGAGGGCCGAGTAGAGATGCACAGGAAGAAATTGTAATGTACTTTACAAAGTAATGGCAGTTTCTTCTTTTTCCAACATGTAGCAACTAGTATTCTTGTCTCCTTAATGTTATTTAGGTAAAACAACCTATACTGCTCTTTTCTTATACAATATTGTTATGGTAGTCTCCCACTCTGTCATAAGCACATACTACAATCACACTACAATCTTCTGTTGACATCTCCACCAGCTAAAAAGCACTAGAGCCACCCCAGCTGGTAAGTTACCCATTCATCAAGCTCCTCTCAACTGCAATACATTGATGCTCTAAAGTAAATATTTAACTACAGCCATCATGCCTCCAAATATTTCACATATTAGAATTACCTGGTTTTCCTCCAGGGAGTATCTTATAATTTCCATCAGCATTACCCAGTACCCTCATTCTACCGTTTCCTCCTTCAGTATACAGAAGTCAGTTCAGCACTTAAATGAAACATACAATCCTGAATCAGGACAGGAGACCTCCTAGCACAGACACAGAACACTCAGTCCATGGATTTCCTGATAGCAAAATCATTCCACTCACATGTCTTGTTTTTATTTTTTTTTGTGTGCAGTTCATAACCCAACCCATCCCAAAACTTTTCACATATCTGTTACCAGCACATTACATTAAATGTATTCTCAGCCTTATGTTTTAGAAGGCTTTTCCAAGTACCACTTCTTGCCTTTGCTAACACCACACATGGGAAAGGTTTGTCTTCACTTATAAACGCCCAGCCAACAAACTCATCAAAGTTACTTCCATATATGCAAGCCTTATGCTGGTCCTTTACCTCATAGTTAGTTCTCTGGTTAGAAACCCTGGTGGAGAAAAACACGGTAAACCACTGGTAGATAAATAATTAACTGTGATTAAGCAGGTAGCTCAAACGTACCTCACCCCTGCTGAGGAGGCACACCCTCCTCATAGCTTCTACTCGGCAGACACCCTACCACTACACCACGGGCTTCACTTTCGGGGGGCAAAAAGCCAAACCACACTTTCAGTATCGTAATCAACTCAGAGGTAAGGAGAGGATCGGTTTTAACAGTAAAAACCGTTCACAGAAAACGAAAGGACTGGTACCTTGTCCTCGGAAGGATCCCGGCCGTTAGCTGAGGCAACAACCAGGCTTACATCTCACGGAGAACCTCAGCACTGCCCCAGCTCCTCCAGTAGCTCCCGACCGACCCCTTTCCCCTCAGGAGACAGGGGCGTTCCCGCCCGCCGAGGCGCGCACCCGGGGCGGAGCCGGCTCTTATGGAGGAGGTTGACTACGCCTCACCTCGGCCCATCTCGTCCAGGAAGCGCGGCTGCCGCTGGAGCAGCAGCGGTCGCCCCGAGAGGCACTCTCCGTTCTCCGCTCCGCTCAGGCCGCTGCTGGAGCCTCACCGTGACAGGTAGAAGCCTTCCTCTGTGCTGCGCCGGAGGACGCACCTCAGCGCCTCGCGGAACGGGACGGGATGGGACGGGAAGGCGCTTCTGGGCAGAAACCTCCCGCTCCGCTGGAGTCTGCCCAGCTCCAGTCGGCTCCGATGGTGGGAGCTGACTACGGGAGCGGGGCCGGGAGCGCTGGAGCAGCCGTGGGTGCCTTCGGCTGGCCGCACGCCCGCGCTTTTCCTTGGTGTCGAGGGAACGGGAGACTTGCGGTCCTATTCCTATTCCACTCTTATTTTCTGTAGCCATTTAGTTGGGGGAGCGCTCGGCGTGAGGAGGTTGGTCTCGGCTTTCGCCTGCAGAAACGGTTTCTGTGCGCCCGTTGACGCCAGGTAGCTTTCTGTAAGCTGCTATGGTGCTCTGACTGCAGATTCCAGCGTGTACCTGCAGCATGCTGTGTGATCTTTCCCTGTAAAATTGTCACTCCCCGGGCTGCTGCTCCGCTCTCCATAGGGAGCGGAAGGGACCGCCTCGCCGCTGTGGGTGTGCGGCCCCGCTTACACCTGCGGGTGTTGCACAAACAGAACTTTGTTGAATCCAGACATGCCGAACCAGTTTGGATCCGTGTCCTTCCAATAGGAAGTCATGAGCCTCAAGTGCATGTAGGTGCTTGTGTTGGATGACTTCATGTATAGGATTAATTCATGGTTCATCGCAGACACTTTGGAATATGACGTTGTCACTAACTCGCGTTCGTTCCTGTCTGACAGATACGCCATGCTTGTGTCTTTGGTTCTTCTGTGTCAACTACACGGGATGATATTTGCGTTTCCTGACTGCACAGGGACGTTAAACAGCTTGAAGCAACCTGAGCATAAAGACGGTAACTTATTTTTAATGTGTTTTCCAAAACAAAACTGTGTCTAATTTTGTTTCTGCAGAGAAATCTTTTAATGTGTGTAAATAGTTTTGGTTTTGCTGGTTTGGGTTTTATTTGTGGGTTTGAATTTTTTTTTTTTTAACTTGATTAAAGAAAGATAGCTGCTTTATGCTTTATTTTACCATATTTGAATCTTTTGCTGAAAGATTGATAATTGTCTTGGGTGTCAATATTAAGTATTAATCAGATCTAGCAGTAAGTGCCAACTGGGACAACTGTGCTTTTTCTAGGTCTGTAGAGTTATTATAATTAAAAAAAAAAAACAGAATACGCTAAGTAACATGATGACTCCAGAAGGTTGAAACATTATTTGAAAGGGTTTATTTGCTTGTTTTTAGAGATTGTTTTTTTTTCTCAATATCAGATCTCCTTAAACGCCTTGAAAGAGAAATATAGTGCTGCTATAGCAGCTCTTTACTTTGGAGGAAGTGGAGAGGAACTGAGGTAAAAACAAATTCCCCAGAAGGATTCGAGCACAATGGTGCTAAGCTGTGTGAAACTTAACATTTAAGCATTAGGGCTTCAAAAAGAGATTTGTAACTTCACTGTCCAGTCCCCTAAATGGACAGAGTGCTGAAACCTTACGACAGACTTTAAAAAAAACATCTCATTGAGCAGGAGGCCCCTTCAGGGCAGCATGTTGAGCAGAAAACATGGCTAGCACAAAAATGCTTGAGGCAGGTTATTCAAGAAAATCCATATTTCTCTTTGGCCATAGAGCAGGGAGCCCTACCCTGACAACAGGCCCAGACCACTCCTTTCTCAAGAACAGAGCTGGAAAGAGAAGGTCCCAACTCTTCACCCAATAATTTAGCAAGTAGAATAGTTATCTAGGGCATGGGGTACCTGCATCGACAGGTTACCCCTGAAGCATTTCCTGAATGCCTTTTACCAGCAGAGGTGCTTTATTTATCACACTGGGTGTACTTCTGATTAAAAGCTAGGCATCCTAAAACTGTATTTCCTGTTTTGTTGAACCAAGGACTGCAGAACTGCATTCAATTTCCTCATGTGTAGGAGAGAATTCAAACCCATCTTTCATTCTCCAAATACTTTCTTAATCAGAGGTAATTCTTAATTACTATCTTAATTGCAGGCAATTTGGAGATGGAGATAGGTGTACTTTGACTGTGGCCTACAAAGTGCAAGTGCAGATAACTGGATAAAGACTCTTTGAAAGAGAAAAGGAGCACTATTACTGGGAATTAGGGGTCCTGGGCTCTAGGCGGCTTGCCTATGCATTACCCAGTAATTAAAATGCATTGATTATGTAAGTTAATTAGGAAGTATAGCTAATACTGCTTGGATGTGAAGCAATGAAATGCAACTGAGCAAAACTGAAGATCTCTGTTCCAGAAGGCTGAACTAGTTCTTGAGATTGCAGTGAGTTAAAAATACTGGTAATATTTCTCCCCTGTAATTCTTTCCTATGTCCACATGTGGGTTTGTTTGGTCAGTTTATATTTTTTTTTTTAATTAGGTCCTTCTCTCTTGGTTACTCTTAGATGTAGCATAAACATTTGAAGCTTAGATTTTCCTTGGATTAAGAGTTTTTCCTTCTTACACAACAGTATGTGCACACATGTGGCTCCTTCAATATATACTGTAATAGTATGCAAATGATCTAAATATATACTGTAATATTCCTGCAATATACTATGGTATTCAGGACATAAGCAATCAATATGAACATTACACTGCATTTTTCTTCACTTTCAGACACCAAACCGTTTTGAGATACCACTGAAGATCTAACAGTAACTATTAGGTTAAAAAGTCCTAAATGATATAACAATCTAGCCAAACAAGCTAACAAGAACAAAGAGCTAATTTGTAGCTGAATAACTTCATACTGAATCTCATCTCCTTTTTTCAGCTGTCTGGCTTCGTATCTAACAATGTTGTTTCTACTTTATGTTTCCAAAAATAATACTCTACTCATTTTGCTTAAACAAATAGACTGAATTTCTTGGAATATAGATTAGGCTTTCACTGAAAGCCAAGCCAGAAAACTAGTTCTGTCATATATATATAATCATAGAATAGTTTGGGTTGGAAAGGACCTTAACATCATCTAGTGCCAACCCCCTGGCATGCCCAGGGACACCTCCCACTAAACCATGTCACCC
This sequence comes from Forpus xanthops, assembly GCA_032466535.1. Taxonomy (NCBI): domain Eukaryota; kingdom Metazoa; phylum Chordata; class Aves; order Psittaciformes; family Psittacidae; genus Forpus; species Forpus xanthops. Next base: position 7,126 of record JASSUY010030294.1, read on the forward strand.
AAGACTAAGTCCATCCAGACCTTGAACATCACCAGCGATGGAGCATTCACAAATTCCCTGGGCAACATATTCCAGTACCTCACCACCCTTACACTAAAGAATTTCTTCCTCAGATCCAATCTAAACTTCCCCTGTTTAAGTTTGAACCCATTACCTCTTGTCCTCTCACTACAGTTCCTCATGAAGAGTCCCTCCCCAGCATCCCTATATGGGCCCACTTCAGATATTGGAAGGCTGCTATGAGGTCTCCACACAGCCTTCTCTTCTCCAGGCTGAGCAGCCCCAACTTTCTCAGCCTGTCTTCATAGGGGAGGTGCTCCAGTTTCCCCGTCATCCTCGTGGCCCTCCTCTGGACTTGTTCCAACAGATCCATGTCCTTTTTATGTTGAGGACACCAGAACTGCAAGTGAGGTCTCATGAGAGCAGAGTAGAGGGGCAGGATATACCTATATAATTAACTTTGTGATTTTGCATTTCTAAATGAACCTAAGAAACTTTATTTAACATTTCTGTTTGCAGTTTTTTTTTTTTTTTCTTTCTATATAAGCTTCCACCTTATGTTATTTGTTTTTACCAGGGTAACAGGACATTTCTATACTTCACTGCTTGTTTTTTGGGTGATTTACACAATGACTATTTTGGCTGCAGAGATTTAGATGTCAGCAGCTAGTCAACAAACAGGTTAGATTATTGAGATTGACACTTGTATCAATCGTGCAGCCTGTAAAGGTTGCTCAAGGCTTTTCTATTGAATTTTGATTCTGATTGTCCTGTAGTAATTTTGTAACCAGTTTCAAATATGTACCTTTGTGCTTACAGGTACGGGAAAATCCCCCAATATTAATTGGAATAAATTGAAAAGAAAAAGCATCTAAAAACGGTTAAAACAAAAAGCAAAAAACCGAAACCAAAACAATCAGATCTGAAATTCATAGTTCAGAACTACGAAGTCACAGCCAATGTGCAGCATTCTAATGGTTATAGCACCATAAGAATTATCTTTGCTTAATTAGATCATTGCAGGAACGTTTCTTAATAAAGCAAATTGTAAAGCAAACACCTTCAATTTCTATTTTTTTCTTTCATTTTTTTTCCCTTTTTTTTTCATGTTTAGTTGATTTATGGGACTTTAACATGCTAAAGTTGAAAATCAGATAGAAGAAACTCAAGTTATATTTTATGGATAAATACAATTACAATGAGATAAGGAAGATCTTTTCCTTCCCTTACCTCCACCATTCTGTAAATGGTGAAATGATAGAGGTTGGCATGAGCTGCTGCTGGCATGTGGAGAGGAGTGCTGTGTCTACGACTGGCACGTCAGACTACGGGGCTGAAAGATGTTCTGGAGAAGCACCGTATCAGGAAAACAGGAGATGGAGCCTCCAGGGAGAGTCTGCACACACTTTCCCTGTGCATCTTCACTGAATATACCATAAACATACCAGCTGCAAGTACATGGCTTGGCATCCAGCTGGGTTGGGTTATACAGGGCTGAAATGCCTGTAAGGATTAGTCAAAGGCTGCCTGAAATTTGCAACTGAATGTGGTCTGATGCCACCAACACCAGCAGCAGAGGAAAGAATAGGGTGTGAGAGCACAGAGCAGCTTTTGATCCAGTGATGCAGATGGCAGTGGAGTGTGATGGAGAAGATCCCAGAGTTTTCATCAAGTTTTCTCTTAAAAAAAAAAAAAAAACAAACAAAAAAAACAACTGCGACAGAAGATGCAATGCAGAAAGATTGTTCAGTAATAATTTTTGGCTGAAGAATAACTGTTCAGTGGGAGTTTGGCCTGAGACTAATTGGCAGAAACCTGAAACACACTGAGATGAGGAGCTCATTCTTAATTTCTGATCGCTTGTCCGTATTCCAAAACACACACAGCTGCCCTTTCAGTTCAACTCTAGCTTGCTGATTGCTGTTAACCAAAATGTGCCTGTCATTCAAGTATGCCCTACCCTGTCCCAGCACATCTCAGGAGCCCCTTGGGCTGTAGCTTTTCAGCAGCTGCATTAATTTTGAATGAGCTGAGACATAGCTGTGCCACTCTGGCAGCTTTGGTAGTAGTAGCTAATTAAATACTTGTCAGATGGTACCTTTCAAATTGTGCTAGATGTAGCCAAGCAGAACAAAACTAGGCTTGTCCAAAACCGGATTTAGTGTCATATGCTTTTAGTCACATGATTTAGTTTTAGGTAGTCCTGCCTAAAACTAAATAGTAGTAGGAGGAGGAAGTTGGACCCAATAATCCTTATGGGTTCCTTCCAAGTTGAGATACTCTGTGATTCTAAAAGTTTGGAGACTTATGCCAGTGCAGTGGTTCTGGAAAGAGGCAGTGCCTGGAGGAAAGGAAGATGGATTGGAAGCAGCAAGATCTGAATAGGATAACTATAGCTGTTCAGTTAGCCCCGTACTTTGTTTTGTTTTTTTGTTTTTTTTATTAGGACTGTCCTAGCTTCAGTACCACTTCTCATCAGAATAAGGACTGGGTGCATATACAAGCTCTATGGATAGCCTGAACCCAGAGGTGGAAGGGCTTTATAAGAGTCAGGTCAGGAAAGACATGCAATGAATAAAGACTAAGAATTATGGCTTCCCAGAAAACAGTGGAAACAGTAGAAACTGTGTATATTTCCAGCTGAGCTTGAGATTGCTAAGGGCAATTGTAGACTGTTACTGTGGGCTGCAGTTTGCACAAAATCTGTATACGCTGGTAATTGCACTTGAGCAGTCACGCAGTTAGTTATTCATTATTTCTGCTGCATTAGTACCCCAAGCAGGATCAAGGCTGTTGTCTGTGCTTCACAGAATATGAAGCAAAAGCGAAACCAATTTGCCTTTATAAAGATAGGCATTTTTATGTGTCTCTTCGAACCTGTTTAAAACTCCCGCCATTCTCTACTTTTCCACTGACATTGCCCTGCAATTGGTGAAAGCCTTTCCAATAACTTTAGTCTGAAGTAAATCAGGTCTGTAAGTAAAAGAAGCCATGCGAAAGTGGTGCACGCTTCACTGGGATACATAGCCCTTTCATATGCAGATTTCTGCAATGAGCCTTGCTTTCAAAAGTGAAGGAAAAAAGCACATTATGTTTTTTTGGGAAATCATCCTAAGGAGCATTTGGTCATCCTAAAGAGCAGATGCCTTTTCCAGTAAATCCATTTGCCCAGAACTCTTGCACAAAAGGCTCAGAACAAAGAGGACTCATGCTGGAGAACAGCTTGCTGAAGCAGTTCCTGAGTAGAAAGTGTCTAAAGGCTTATCTCAATAATTAGCATGCTCATAATGGGAAACGAATCTTGTTCCCAGTCATTGGTATGGCATATCAGCAGATGCCACATTGAACCTGAATGAGGCATACAGTTTCTAGGGATGTATGGTACTGGAGGCATACAACAGGGTACAGTCCTATTCCAATTCAAAATAAGGGCAAAGCTCCCACTAACTTCAGTCTCTTTTCCTGCATACATATACACAATGAGAATTTCCCTGGTGGTAGATTATGAGTATGAATGGGATATATGAAGAAAAGCAAGCCTTCACTTGACTTACGCTCCCATAAATGTGGGTTTGGCAGCTTCCCACTTTTCCTTACCAGCCCTTAAAATACTTGACTGTTAAGTTCCTGTTACAGGAAGATTATAGTTACACAAAAGAATTAAAGATTTCTTCCTTAGGGACAGGTGATTGCAGCTCCTGATAGGCTCTATCTGCCATAACATGGGCTTGTGTACTGTAAACCAGAGCTTTGCTTTTCTTGTGGCTCATTTAAGGTCCAGATAATTCATACTGGAAGGAGCAGGTCAGCCCTCAGTACATTTTTTTCTCTTTTGTATGTCAATGACATAAATGGTAAAAACACAGAGAGAACTTTCCAGTTTTAGCAGGCTCTGCAAAGGCAGAAGACGATGGCATCAGTGCTTGAGCAGTTGGGATCATTTTTAGCTACCTGTGTAGTGCAATGGTTAAATATCGGTATGGTTGGGGTCAAATTAAAGCTCTTCTGACTGCAAGTGCTTTAAAAATTAAAAAGAGACAGAAATTACTTAATTAGGCGTCTTTATAAAATAAGATGGCAAGTTTTCCATCACCGTTGGAGAGGCCTATGTCATTGGAGAAGAACAGAGTTTTCTTAATTAAAACCTCAGTCATGGGAAAATACCAATTTATTAAAACCAAAACTTCCTTAAAGAAATTAATTCATTTTGGCCTAATTAATTTCCAGGAAAAACCTTTACAAGCTGAATTCTTTGTCCTGAAGGAAGTGAAGTGTGACACTGAAACCCTCTCACCCCAGAAGTTTTGGCTTTTCTTCAGGAGCTAGAATGTTCTTTAGGCTTTCTGGTAAAAACTTATACAAGTTTAATCTTCAACCCAATGTTCAAAGTAAAGAAATATCCAGTTTTTTTGAGAACTTCATTGAATGGATCGTTTTTTTTTCCTCATAAATTCTTTGGATATTGGAATGCATGTCCACAGGCATTTTGCAGTAATTCAGATAATTCTCTGGTAGTTGCTCCTCCAGTTCATGTTCAAGGAATTATTGGAACATGTGGCTTGCCACAGATCTTCTGGGATTTTCTCTCAGTGTGTACTGATAAGGCAATAAGAAAGAGCAATGTTTTAGCAATTCACTTGGCCTCTTCTGTCTGAGAATTCATTCACAGATTGTAATAGCACGATCAGCTTCAGTGTGTCACAGTGGGAAATACTTGTGCTTCTTACAACATCAGACCTGGCACTCATATATGAGTCAACTGCAGGATGGATGCAATTGACACTAGAATGGCTTAATTGTCACGTCAAACACTGAGCTCAAGAAATGCCACGGGAATGCAATTTCTATGATGTATTTAATATTGCATGTTACCCCCTTTTCTCTCCTGTCTAGCACGAATTTCCTCCATCATCTGTAGAGTAACAAGGGCTTGACTGTCATCTAAACCTAAGACAAGCTACAAAGTCCTGTATCAGTTCTAGCCTGGAACCACTTTTCTTGAATGATAGCACCAAACTCCTACAAGGGAAAGAAGAGACTCGTGTTCTCTTGCTCCCCTCACTGTTGATAGGAGTTCTTTAGTCTGCAATTTCATTTGACTGGTGTTAAGTAAAAAATGATGGCATATTGTACAGTCTGACTGATGCTGGTTCAGTTCACTGGTGAGGCTCATCTGCCAGGAGACTTCTCGGGGGAATCCTAACAACATCTGTGCTGAGATCAGGGACTTTTGCCTTGTTATTCTCAAGTGGGAGAGGTGGCAGTCTCTGGGTGTGCTACAGAATTATTTAGGCTAGTCAAACACATTAAAACTTGCTCTAAGAACTATGGAAGGGTCCGACTGAATTTTCACACATTTTTTTCTGATAAAACTAGAGATGTAAATTTGGTGTAGAAAAATGCAAAATCTTGCTGTGCCTGTGAAAAAAAAAACCAAAACCCTTAATAGGTCTACTGATGGCTGGCTCTTCATTAGCTATGTTCAGGAAAGGCACATTGATATCACTGGGACTTGTTCTCTGAAATCATCAGCTCAGTGATTAGCAGCAATCTGTCAAATGGTCTATCTAGTATTGTTCAGAAAGGCACTAAAAAGGTCCAGATTCTTTGTAGGGTTGGGTACATTAAATAACATTAGGTGGTTGCATCAAAGCAAGCTCATCAACGTCTAGGAAAGAGCATCTAGTTCTTCTCCCACCATCACCAAAATACAGCACAGAGGAGGGTGTCACAGATGACTGGTGGACTGGGGTGGCTTCACTAGTAGGCTCTTCAGCTTGGAAATTCTGTGAGGATCCTCTGAGTCATGAATAGTAATGGAGAAAGTAACCAGGAAAAGATGTGTTCGTTCTTTCTCACATAATCAGAGAGAAGGACACCTAGCTAAATTATTGAGTGGTGGGTTAAAAAAAGAAGCAGCAAAATGTTCCTTTTTAATCACAATTGGTGTTTAATGGTTCATTTGAAAGGCATTTCCATGGGATGTTGTGGAGGCAAGAAAGATACAAAGTTTAAAAAGGGACTAGACAGAGGTAGAGAGGAAAGTTAATTAGTAACTACTGAATAAGGGCATAACCTTTTGCTGATGGGATACCTGAAATGCTATTACTGGAAGGTAGGAAAGTACAACAGACACAGACAAACTCTCATTAGTCTCATTCTGCAAATACTTCTTACAGCTAGCTGCAGCTGGCCAGAGTTAGAGACAAGAAGCCGTTTCAGGGGCAGTAAGGCCCCTAGGTTTGGCTTTATATGTCCGTCCTTGCCACACTGGCTCTAGCAAGGGAAAATGTTTAGATGCATCTGTTTTGTTAACCCATAAGCTGCTATGCAGAATGAATATAGGTGAATGATTTGGCCTGTTTCTTACAGGAGTCATTTGAATCAGTGACTGCTAGGAAAAATGAGGATTAGCTTCACTAGAAACAAATGGAGAATCAGCGTGAGACCAGGCAATGCCTGATATGTGAGCATCAATGTAAAGGAAAGTGGGAAGGTAGGGCAAAGGAAAAAAGATATGAAAAAGTTTAAAATCTACAGTAAATATTAATTCCATTATTCTGTGCCTAAAACAGACTCTCAGTCAGTTATTCAGTGGACGCATAGGACAATGAGATTAAAACAAACAACTTAATGTGCTGCTTCCTGGTTATCATAACATAACAAAGTCTTAGTTTCTGTCATCTTCTGCGGCTTCTTAGAGACACAGCTGCTTAATTTCCTGTTTGGACTTCCTAAAGGATGCAAGCAGTAAATGATGCAGCATAATGAAGGGATTATCATCCAGACAGTGCTTTCTCTTTTCCCTTGGCTCTTCTCCAAGCGTGGCAATAACGTTCAGGAGTTGCAAGAGTAAGAGAGTGTGCTGCCTGCATGCTTCAGTATCTGGACCCCTCGTGTGCTTGTGCACAGGGCATTTTAATCTTTTCTAAATGAAAGGGCTTTTGTCATTAATTTGGTCATTAGCTTATTTTGAAGGACCAACCACAGGTCTGCATTCTTTGCTAGAAGTTAGACCAGTCAAACAAGAAAGAAACAATGAAGTGAATACAAAGATCCTGTTCTGCTTGTGACAAAACAATCTTTGCATTAGGTAACATTAGTCAAATATTTGACATCTTTATGAGTGTTTCTAAAGTTGACGTGTGTTTTTGATGTCCTCTGACTCCTGGTTAGGAGCTAAACCAGAGCTGGTGAAAGACAGTAGAGTTCTCGTCACCATCATAGACTTGGGATGAGCTCTGCAATCCATACAGATATACAGTTGAAATTGTATTCTCCACTGATTTCTCATCACTGAAGGCATTATAAGAGGAATATACAGTTAAATGGCTTAAATTAATTGTGTGGATTATAAATGGGGAAATTCAGACTAAAGATAGTCAATCATATTGAGGTATGAACACCTAGTAAACACATGCATAGTGAGAATGATACTAGATAAAACCCTGATATCTGCTGGGGTAAAAACATCACTGTCAAGTAGTGACAACTGCTGCTCAAGCCCTTTGCTAAGATCATCACCCCAGACAAACATGTAGAAGCTGTTAATGGGTTTTTTGTACAATTGCACAGTGAAAATTAAACCATATGAGTTGGCTCTTCTTTCTAAAATTAGAAGCAAGTGCCCTAGTGAGCAAAAGATTCAAGAGATTCATGGTATTTCATAGATATTGGACAGGTTGACCCACAGGTATTACAGAAACCATGTTATGGCAGTGATTTAAGTTTAACTGCACCATTTTAAACTTCAGGTCCTGTGCCTGTTAGCCCAGAGCTGCAGGTTTACATGAGTTCACACTGCTCATCTTCTGTCAGCTCAGATTTACTCTTTGTTTTTCTTTAACCATAAACATTCAGCAAAAAAGAGCTATGCTTAAATTATCGTCATAGCATAATCTTGCAGCTGTGTTATTAAAATGCACAGAAAAACCCCATGATACTGCTGATATGAGTTAAATCTCGCAAGCAATTTAAATTTTATATTGAGGTTCTCTGTCTACATCAAATTATTCACTGTAAAGGGGAAAGTGTGAAGTACTCCATGAAGTATCATAACCAAAATTTGGCTGACTACCTGAACTCTTAATTAGCTGAACTTTTTAGCATGTCTCTAGACACAAAGGAGACACATGCTGTGTTACTTCCTTAAGTTCCAGATTTCTAGGCATTCATATTGTGAATATGAATAAAGGAAGAATATCACTTGAGCCTTCAAAGTGAAGTTTATTTTCCACAGAATATTAGGGATGGGGGCTCCTTACCATGTACTGAGGTATCTCCACAGCACGGATTCAAAGCATGGCTAAGGCCTGAAGCTGGACCACATGGACTCACTCCACTCTCAGGTACTGAGACCTCAGGACTAGACAAAAGTTGAACAACAGGTATCTTCACAAAATCAGTGCAAAATGGAAACAGAAGATGAGGGAAGACAAACATGGTTGGAAGCTAGGTTTAAAATAATCTTCGCAAATTGTGATCTTTCCCACAACAGTCAGCCTACATTGCTCAGGAACTTTTAAATGCTTAGGGCTATGGTGTGCTTCCAGTTGCCATGCTGCACAAAAAGAAGTTTCTGTTTTAACAAACTTCTTTCTTTTTCTGTGGCTTATGTGGTCCCATTACTGTAATATCCTTACCTTATGAAATTAAATATTACAAAAGCTATGTGCAGAAAGAAATGCTGCCATCCCCATGGGAATGTGCAGCACAGAATGGTGGCAGTGTCTGCGCCGCCTCATGGGGTTTCCAGTTCCATTTTTCATTCCAGTTTCAGGGGACATCAGATCACTTTATCTCTTGAAACTCCAAAAAATATCCTGCACAATATCTCACTTGTGTTGCTTTTTTGACCTATTTGGTTAACCAAAATTCAGTATCCTGTGGGTTGTCTCTGTCAGGAGGAGAGATTGATGATGGACTCAGATAGCTTTGATGCACTTCTGTTTGTTCATGTTTTGCAAATAAAGTCATATTTCCTGACCGCAGAGTGTTTTGCATAGGAAACTGCTCTTACTCACGGCTCCAAATCCCATTCAGTGACTTTTATTAGACAGCTCATTAGATTTATTCTTGAACTATAGGTTAATTGTGGATGTGCAATACAGATTTAAATTATATGCTGCGTATATAACTTCCTAACTATTGGCTGAAGTTGGATGGTCAATGTATTTGAACAGTTTGCAGGAAAGCAGCACTTTAGGCTGATCACTACTACTGGTCACTCTTTCGACCCATGGGCTCATAGAAAATTGCATAGGAACAGGAAAGCATCTTTTGCAGTCCTGTGAAATGAGACTGCTATGCAGTGCTGTCTTGAGGAATAGCAGGAACAAAAACACAGGTGGTCATCTAGTAGTATTGTGTTGAAAAAAAAGCAGAGAAACAGAATGTCTGAAGCACCAAAAACTGTTGCTAGTCACCAGGAACTGGCTGCAGAAAAAAAAAGAAAAGGCAGAACAAACAGCTTGCCTTAACCCAGGTAGGATTTGGCATCCTGCAAATTACAGAGAGGGTATCTATCGCAGGAAGCGATCGGTTCAGACAGCAGTGTTGACCTGACTACCTATCTTCTGTTTCTATAGAGCTGACCCCTGGGAAGGAGAACACTAGAGAAGGGGTACTGGGTCTGCCCGTTTGCCTAAGAAAATCTATACAGTTGTTTGTAGACACCAAATATTCTAAAGCTGATGCTATCCTTTCCAGACAGATGTCTCCACCTTGTTGCCTGCATAGCTTTTGTGGCTACTTCTTAACAATCTAAGTGCCACAAGCTATTCCCACATATTTTATGCCTATGCTTGTGTGATATTTTCTCCGCATGGTGTGGCATATGACCATGCAGTTAAAAGCATGACTATAGTGTTTGCTACCTTGTCCTATAAAGCTCTTCTAAGAGTCCCAGCTCTCTGTCCCAGACATCTCTCCTGAAGAAGAGACATACCTATGACATAGAAGTATGAGATGGCAGAAAGCAGTTTTTTTTTTGTACTCAAGCTCTGCTAAAAAAGAGTAAAATACAAGAGCTACACAAAGGTTGAGTCCCAGAGTTTGCCTTTCAGTGGGACTTCCAGGCTTGGGATGAACAGCTGGCAGGGGTCAGAGACATTGTGACCTTGGACATTCAGTAGACAAATCTGTGGGCACAGGATGTTAACAGAATGTGGGGTGCATGTTATGATGCTCTTGCAAGTGTTTACAGCCTTCTGGAACTGGAGGCAGAACGAAAGAGAGCTCCTATAAACTTCTAAGCACTGAGCGCTTCCACCATGTGGGCTGTGGATGTATTTTCCTGCGCAGTTCATACAGTGCAGAACCAGGATTGCGAAAGAGGGTGGAAGAGCTCCAAGGGTGAATAATCAGAGAACTTTAAGCACATGTTGTCCAACAGGAAAACTTTAAATCCATGCCCTGAACAAGTCTGGGGGAGGGCGAGACAAAACCCATGAGTTTTTAGCTCAGAGGATAGAAAAATGTGTTCAGAGGTCAATTTTAAAAAGGGAAAGAAGCTGAACATAGCATAAACCCAATTGTCCTTCACCATCTTTTTTCAGTAGGGGCTTCTGTGACTAGACCCTGCATGTGTAGGCTCTAGGGAAGCAGTAGGCATAGCAGGGCAGCAGGAGCTTCTTTTTGCTGAATGATGCCCCAGTGTTCTCAGAAGGAAAACCTCAAATCTTCAGATTAAGCCAGAAGAGATTAGGTGAAGTACTAAATATATCTAAGATATGAAAGAAAAGTAATGAGATGGAGTGTTGCAAAATCAAAAATGAAGCACCCCATGACATTCTCTGCTAATATTCAATGGGGTTTTGAGAGTTTGTGGGGGCAGAAATGCAAGCCCTGCAAGTCCTGAAGGGAGTGTACACTCTGTCCTTCCACTTCTTGAGGTGACTCTTTTCTTCCGAATGCCAGAAGGCTGCCTGCCTGTCTGCCCCTGTACTTTCAGAGTATCTTTCTCATCTGTGCAATCAAAGGGAGTCTAGTCATCACCTTCAGTTATTTTTACCGTTTAGCATGGAAACACCTAAGTAAGTTTGAAACAGTGTCACAGGAAATTGAATAACTGGGGCAGAGTTTTTCCTTTTAAAAAAAAAAAAATTGCTTCAAATGATCTGATCTGTTTTTTTCCCCTGTAAATCCTTTTTAGGCTCTATTTAAATATATAGTTCAATAAGTAAACTGTATATTAAACCTGTGTTATTGGTGTAGTTTCTGTATTACAAACTTTTGTTAAAAATACATCTAACTAGAGACATTCTACTTTGCAATGTTCAAATCAACTGTTTGGCTGAAGCTCAATCTTTGAAAGAAGCTGGAATAATTTTGTTCATGGGAAAATGATACTTCTGCCTCAGCCTGTAAGGACTTACATAGAACTGCTGTGCTCAACGCAGGGGAATTTGGCCATGGCAGTAGGTAGTTGGGTTTGCTTTGTGCCTGGCTGAGGGCTCTTGGGAATGCATCAGACTCAGAGGAGATGCCAGCATCATTCTTGCATCTTATAAGCACTTTGAACTCAACCTGAGCTCAAGCTGTGTAGAAAGACTGCACATTTTAATGGAGGGTACCTGGAGATGCCTGAACCCTTTCCAAAAGGGCTTTTCTAGCCAGGAAAGGTCTTAAGCCATCCTTTTTGTCTGATTTCAAAACAAGGGACAACTGTTGTGGTGAGAGGCTTGAGCACTACTCATACCTGATATTTCCTCTTGGGAATGAATACCGGCAATTTTAACTTTAAATCTTCTTGCATTACATTCATATTCTTTTCTAAAATTAAGATGTTTTTAGCTGAATACACAGCAAAACTTATTGTAGTGCACTGCAGGCAATGAGCTGGAACTGAAGTCAAATTTCAAGTAATGGTGTATCATATAAATCCCAATTAAAAGCATGAGAGATGAAAACAATATAAAAGCATACAAAAACATTTGAGGTTAGTGAATAAGCTGTTTTAGAAGGATTAGGCTCTGATTTTGACCAGCAGGATTCTGATCATTCAAAGATTAAAACCAAAAAGCTTATTGTGCTGAATGTCTTCAAATTGATAAACTCAGCAAGAACAATAACTGAATGGCTCATGAGCTAGTCCTATACACAAAAATTCATATTAAAATTTATAATTAAGTCATATTGTATTGTGTTAGCTCTGTGTTAATATGAATTTCTTCTAAAAGTATAGAAATAAATTTTCAAAGAAGAAAACTTAAAAAATTCATAGCTATGTACAAAGATGCAATTAAAAGCAGATGTTATTTCAGATGAGATTATGCTATCATTTACACAATATAGTCCCATGGCTCACATAGTTAATGTACAGGATTTCATGATTATCTCTATAAGTATTTCAATCAATGAAGTAAAAAAGTTAAAAAAAGCACAAAACCAAACAACCCCCATTAAAAAAAAATATTTTTTTAATTATTTTTATTTCCAGACTGTTCCTTCACTAAGATGATTCAGAGTTCTCCAACTTTCATTTATCTTGTTAATATCAAGCAGTAATTCAAGTCAGTCTAGTGACTCATTTCAGAGAGCTGTTTCAGCATCTGACTGGGAAAGTCAAGGTCAGTCAACGTAACAGTATGTTCAGTGCCTCTGTTACAGATTTGGACTTGTTATTTCTGCTGCATGTGCATGCCAGATTAAAGATTTTATATTACAGAAGCAGCTTTATACACAGTGTCTCATTCAAATCTATTAAAATACCATACTAGTTTACTTGCTGGCTGTGGAAGCAGAATGAGGTTTCTTCCATCTCTTTGGTAAAGGAATTAGTTATTTTGCCTTTTGTTTTGGTTTGTTTTTTAGATTTTCATGAAGAAGAAATCAGTTTAGTTGGGAATTAGTTTATGTCACATTCAGAGCAAAAGTATCTGGTGTATTGCTCAGAACTGAATAATGATTTTTTCCTAAATTCCTCCTGTTTGTTTAAGATGTATGAAGTTCTTGGCAGGGGATGAGAAATATATCGGGAGTTTTATCACTTCCTGACATATTTTGCATTAAACTAAATTACTCCATTCCTGCTTCATTTTAAACAGGCTTTAAAGTCTCCTGATTCCTGGCTCATTACCAGTTTGGAATTAAGACATAGCAGGCATTATTTTCTGTTTCTTACTACATTTCTCCATTACTGTCTCTACTGGCTCAACATCGAGTGTAATTGCTGCTCATAGGTGTAAAGGTATGGCAGTAGCTTTAGACGCTATGGAGTATCAGGCTCTAAAAATCCTTTTGAATGTGCATCCTTGAACTTCAGAATGAAATACAGAAACATCTTAAAAATTCACTACATGCCTACTGCTCTTTATTTTTCATTCTGTTATATATGGAGAAATTTCACGGAAAAGCCTTTGTTTGAAAGGTTATCTAGTGGTGTCCAGAAATCCCTTTTGGGATAGGGAATCTATGCATATTCTCATGAATGAAAGTGGCTGACAGCAGAGGCACAAGCACTGATCCAGGACCATCTCTTTTCCCCACACACTCGCTACTAGGAAATACCTGCTGTGGTACAGGGTTTAGCCAGGTTAGGGTCTTCTCATTCAGAAGTGAAGCTGAGGACACCCTTTTGAGAACACCCTTTGAAGTTCAGTTTAGCCAGATGGAGAGAAACCTCAGGCAACCTGTTCTCTGGCCCATTCATTTTTTTGTGCTAAGGTAGCTGAGGGTTGTCACAGATCATCTGGATCTCTCAAATTTATAGGGCAATGTAGTCTATAAATCAAACTTAATTTTATGAGCATTAGGAAAGAAAAGAAACAAACCTATAGGACGAGGCTTTGAGCAACCTGGTCTAGTGGAAGATGTCTCTGCAAGGGGATTAGCACCAGATGATGTTCAAGGTCTCTTCCAATCCAAACCATTGTATGATGATGGTGATGATAATGATGATTCTGAAGAAACTGACAATCAATATTAAAGGGTGATGACTACAGAACACAAAAAACTACAGGTGACAGTGGCTGCATAACGACCTTTACCCCTTACTGGCCACTGTGTCCTGCCTACATTTTGCCCTGACTTTGACCTAGAGCCACTGTTCCCTGCTTACATCAGGCCCTAGCACAAACTGTGTTTTATCCAAAATCTGAGTAGCTACTGAATGAACAATCACAGGGATGCAGGTCTATGAAGTAGGCTTCAGTTTTGTTGTGACAGCTGTATTTTCTTGTGGCAGAAAAGACAAAGGGACAGGGCATGAATATGGCAAAAAATAAGAAATGCAGCTTTGAATCCTGCAACACAATGCCCTTTCAGTTGGAATAAGTTGCAGCTCCCAAGCAAGGATGCAGAAAAGTTTTGGCATCTAAAAAGAATTTATGCTGTGTGCTACACTGCTGACATAGGCCCACTCTCAAATTCTACACCATTAATTACACAGGCATCTACCTGGAACAACATAAAATGCAATCTGCATCTTTCTCGTGAACAGTAAGCTCATCCTTTGTAGCCTTGATAAAGGACATGAAGACATTATTAGCCAGCCTAGGTGTAGTCAACTTTGCCAGTATTGGGCTATCAATGAACAGCAGAGATTTTTACTTGGCTTCATAAGGTGTGTAAACATGTGACTGCCAGAAGGTGCAAATTCTCACTAATTAGATGTGGTATTTTGTAGACAGCCCCTGTTCCTCTCACAAGGCTGACACAGGTTATAGGAAAGGGCAAGATGATGCAAGCCCTGATGGAGGCAGCTGCATTAAGAATCAAATATGTGACTGGGATTGGTACTCACGCGGCATCTCAGTGACACTTCAAGGTCTGTGTCAGAGCAGAGATGCGGAGCATTAGGGGACAAGAAGCACTAAGCCACTTTTCCAATTCTGGAGCTGTAAGAAGACTAAATAAAGACCTACAATGGACATAAATGTTGTGAGAATTTTGGAAATATTTAGGCACACTGGCAATTTTTTCAGCAGCTAGGGAATTGTTCTGAAGTCAAATGCTATTGTTCAAATCTAAAAATATGCAGAACTTGAAAACAGTGTGTCCTGGTTTCAACAGCAGCAGTCATTTTCCTCCTTCTTAGTAGATGGTGCAGTGCTGTGTTTTAGGCTTTTGGCCTAGAAACAGCGCTGATAACACTGTTGTTTTCACTTGTTGCAGTAATGTTTACTCTGACCAAGGACTTTCTGAGTCTCATACTCTGCCAGGGAGGAGGGGAAGCTGGGAGGAAGCAGAGACAGGACACCTGACCCAAACTGACCACAGAGATATTTCACACCGCAGCACACCATGCCCAGTACATAAACTGGGGCAGTTATCCAGAAGGGTTAGATCACTTCTCGGTTGGGCTGGGTATCGGTCAGCAGGTGGTGAGCAGTTGTATTCTCTTCCCTTGTTATTTCTCTTATCTTTATTATTATCTGTGGTAGCAGCAGTGGTTTGTGTTATACCTTTGTTACTGGACTGTTCTTATCTCAACCCTTGGAAGTTACATTCTTTTGATTCTCCTCCCCATCCTTCGGAGAGGGGGGCAAGGAGGAAGGGGCAGGGAGTGAGATAGTGGCTGCGTGGTTCTGAGTTACATCTGGGCTTAAACTACGACATAGAGGAAGATGGCTTGGCAGCATCTTCTCTTATTCCCTGACATACATGAAAAAAGGAGACAAAACAGGAATTTCTAGCACATCCCTTTATTGTTATATATCTTCCCAATTGACTGGAAATGAGGGAGAGAAGCACAAAGAGGTAGAGCCAACACTATCTCAAGAAACTTCAAAACAATCTTAGCTGCTCATAAATCAGTACAATCATACAGTGAAAATGACAGTTTCCAACTTCTAAGGGACTTCTAAGTATTTGTAAATCATAAGATATGCATGGGTTAATAAATTCTAAGGCATGAAAAAGAGAGGAAAAGGATAAGGTGGGGAAGGAAAAGGATGCATAAGGGTTGAGATGATGACAGACACTTCAGACACACATTTCAAGTTTTAGCCAAAAGTAGCTGAATACTGGCAGTGTCACTGTATGATTTAAATCATGACTGTTATGGACTAAACAAAATCCTGCCCTGTTGAACAGATGAATTTTATATTGTACAAAAATGATCTCATTCAATTGCCTAGAAGTAAATAAGAAGATAATTCTAATGTGGTTTGCTGCAATTCTGGAAGAAAATACTAGGTTAAAATTAATATTAACTTATGTTTTAATCATGGCACTTTGCCTTTATGCTCACTGGCAGACAAAGGAAGAGGTTATGGATCTTTTGGAGTGTGCATTTGTTGTTTTCCTGGGTTCAGGAGGAACTAATTGATGCCATCTTTCACAGCTCTTTCTTGTAAAATTAAATTAAGAAACTATTTGTATTTGAAGCTGGCTCAGTTGTTTCTGTAAGACTGACCTACTCAAAATGAACAATGAATCTGACCCATGAGAAAAAAGACTTCACAAACGAAAACACAAGTTTTGAAGTGAGGACTTCAAAATACTGACTTGCTTAGCACTATGTATAAGAGAAATGCCCCAACAAGCAGTCTTCAATAGAAAGCACAATCAAACATCAAAGAAGTCACAGCTATGTCATTAAAATGGGTAAATATTTACAATGACTTATAAAAGCATATCTCCTCATTACTAACTCGGATCAATTTCCACTACTAATTGGGTTAGCTAACCACAAAGGCACATGCTTCATTTCCTCTTCAAGCATGTCTTTTGGTGTCTTCTCAGAAAGTTGAAGCTTGCATACTTCATGGCAATACTTTGAAACACTCCGGAATCATTAATATTCCTTTCATAGCCATAACCTTCCTTCTGTTCTGTTTGCTGCTCTTTCCCTCAGTTAATGCCCCCTTGTTTTTTATCCTCTTGAAATGAAATGCCCTTATTTCATCTGTTACATATTTAGCTGCCACTTTCTGAAAATTTTAAATGTTTTGTTTTGTTTTTTTCCAACAATACCTTTTTCTGTAACTTCCTTAATTTTTATTTCTTTTTTTTTTATGCCCAGTCTTACTTATTTCTTTTCTTTACTTCCTTTAGGTTCTGTGATAAAGCTATGCACGTGACTTTTATTCAACCCTATCCTCAATTCTTTTCTAGTTCAAATATCCTTTTTTCTCCTTTTTTACATCAGGTATGGCTTCCCATTATCCTTCTCTGCTTTGTTTAATCCAGCTCCACTTGTTTTCATCATTATGAGAAATTAGGAACTTCTTTGAAACTAAAATCACAGCATCTTAGAATCACAGAATGGTTTGGGTTGGAAGGGACCTTAAAAATTATCCAGTTCCAACCCCCTGCCATGGGCAGGGACACTTTCCACTAGACCAGATTGCTCCAAGCGCAGTCCAACCTGGGCTTGAACACTGCCAGGGATGGGGCAGACACAACTTCTTTGGACAACCTGAGCTAGTGTCTTACCATCCTCACAGTAAAGAAATTCCTTCTTATATCTAATCTAAATCTCCCCTCTTTCAGTTTAAAGCCATTCTCTCTTATCCTGTCACTACATGACCCTGTAGGAAGACCCTCTCCAGCATTCCTATAGGCCTTTCCTGTTATCTTTCACATCCTTTGCCAGACTTAATTCTAACTAGGCCTAAGCTTTCCTGACCTGTTCCCTAGCTTCCCAGACAATATCCCTGTATTCTTCCCAGGCTACCTGTCCTCGCTTCTACCTTCTATAAGCTCCTTTTTTCCCTCCAAGTTTTCTCAGTCTGTTTGAACCAGACTGTCAAATATAATTAAATATCTGAAAATGTAGAACAAAACACAATTGGTAATTAATTTCTTCAATAGAAAACTAACTTGCAACATCTGCAAGTGCTTACGCTACTTTTATTCTTTGCGGCTATTGCAGCTCTTCCCTTATTAAGTGTTACAGGGAGAGGCAGGAAGCCTGTCAAACCGCAGAAGTATGAGCACAGTGTACTGGTACCTTTTGAATAATGTTCCAGTTGCAGTCTAAGCTTCTGTAGAGCTGCACTGATTGCTACTATGCCCTATATTGATGTAGTAGATATTATTGACCTGTGGCTGAAAACCTCTTGAATGAGAAATTCAAAGACTGTCCTGGGGACCTCTGTGCAAAATTACTCTAACACAGTGAGGAGCTGTTTTCCCTGTAGTCTTTTTTTTTTTTTCCTAGTTTTTTTAAAAAATATTTATAATCAATAAAATCCTGGTTTTAGTCTAACCAATCTCATCTGAAATTTGTTATTACTGAACAAAACTAGTGACCACTTCAACATTGCAACAAGTGCAAACTCCCAAAACCACTGTGGGAGTCTCCTTCAATGATTTGCCTTAACAAGATGAAACAACTGAACTTTAAAGCAACAGAATTGCTGCATAGCTTACTTCAGCATAGGCTTTCCTTTTTTTTTAATGTGTTATAAGTGGCTGGATTAGACTTCAGAAGTTGATTTACAATAGCATTAATAATGAATAGGCAGTATCGTGGATAGAGTTGATAGAAAGTCTGTAAGTTTCTGAGTAATCTTTTTTTAATATTGTTAAAATTATCCCTTTGAAAGAGATCTTTTATACTCCTTAGTCATCTAAGTTTGTTTTTGATTAGGAAAGTCACCCAAATCCATTCAGAAATTCCTAAAATGAGGTTTAAGAAAAATACTGTGCCTACGTGCTTTAAAGCCGGAGATGGGAACACAGTCAGGGATGTGTTTTTGATGTAGCTTGCGTTTCTGTGCAGTGCTACACGAATTTGATCAACTTATAAATCACTGCATTCTTCATCTCGCACATGCTCATATTTGGTGAGTTACCAGCTAAGGCTTTTGAGTTTTTTTTCTTTTAGGATGTTTTATCTGATTTCTGTCTATGCTCTGAGTCCTCAGTTTCTGTGCCATAAGAGAGGAAGTGCTCATTATTGCAACATCTTCATAAGGCATTGTTGCTATCCCTTGCCAGAAACTCTAGCAAATTCTGGGCCATATCTGCAAGAGATACTAGTGCAAGGAAAGTAAGGAAACAACCTATGACTGGCTGGGGTCAGTCCATAGGCTAGTTTCTCCCACATACTAGCATGTCTTTGAAAGCTGTCCTAAACTGTAGCTCCTTCAGTGGACTCTATCAACACCAAACGATGACTCTAGTTTGCTTATGTTTTTAATTTCCCGTTTTCTACTCTGGCTTTCCTAATGACTGGATTTCCGTGGTTAATGGCTCAAATGTCCAGCAAGGGTCACAGGGCAGTAAGAGGAGAAACCTACCAGTTACAGAATTCCCTGGGGGGAGGCAGGAGATCTCTAAATGAGGCACAGCCATGGTCCTTCCCTTCCTCACCTGTAGTGTTTAATCATGAATAAGCAACCTCACCCAGTTGGCATACAAGTATCTCAGTTTTGTAATGTTTCCAGTAAACTGAAAAATGCCCTTGAAAAGATGCTTTTGAAGAAAGCAAAACAAGCTTTGAGAAGTTTCTTCTAAGTGAAGTGACACAGGAAAATACCAGTTTTGTAACTTGTTTGACCTGTGCACTTAACTTTCTAAGAACTGATACAAGGTCTGTCCTACAGTCTATGATCTGTGTTGGAGACTTTACATAAAGTATAAGTTTCTTACCTTCTTCTTACCTTTAAGTCTGTCCTTTCCCTTGCAGTCTGTTAAATACTTCACCTTACTTGCTCCTTCTTCCAAGTACAGCATCACATCATGCTGAAACTTCTTCCTGCAACACTGCTAAGCAACACAACAAAACACCACACAAATGAAGGGCAGGAAAATAAAGAGAATGCTTACTGTTGAATCATGTGAACAAAATTTATTGTTTCCAGCCTGCCTGCCTGCCTGTAACATGAATTTTCACCATCAGCACATTCTCTCCTCTTCCACTCTTCAGGCTTCTGCTGAAGAGTAAGGGAACTGAAATGAGAAGGACATGAAACTCACTTATCACCTGGTGGCATAGGGGAAGCTGGGAACATTAAGAACTCATAACTGCTTTCCCATTTTCTCCAGGGATGGAATAGATGCTGCATCCCAAGGCATTACCTTCCCAGCTCACCAAAGAGCGGCCAGAGACCTGAAGGGCCAAAGGGCATTGTTTAGGGGAATCAATTGTTATAATAAATTAAACTTTTTCATGCATCCCCAAAAAGCATTAAAAAAGCACAGCTGCTTTGTCCATTTTAATTCATATTCCAAACTCCATGCTTAGCACTCATGAGAAGTTTAATAATTTCATAGCTTACACTACTATCAGCTCAAACTACAAATGTGATACCAGCTAAATGGTAGTCACAAATCCAGATTTTTTTGCCTCCTGTATCAGACAGTCAGATCAACCGCTTGCTTTCAGCTAATACCCAGTTATCACACAGTGATTTATCACCAGTTTTAGGTAATGCCCCAAAGGAGAAAGCCTCGAAGTGGCTCATGCATTCTCTCCCAATGTTCTTTTAAACTGGTCATGTTGCTCATTCTCTCATCCCTGAACCTTCTTCATCTCAGTGTGGTTGCTTTTACCTAGGGAAACATCAAGGCTACTGTGAGCAATGGTGGATGGGGTGGCTCTGAATTCATTACTGAGTCTTGCAAAAAGAGTTAAATCAGCTAAAGTTAATTTCATAATAGCAGTAAGAGATAGCAATTATTGTTGAATGAAAGAAAGCAACTACTTGACTGGAGGTTACAAGATTACATCCTGTTGCAGGCTTTCTTTGCAGAGGAAAAGAGAAAAAAACTCCAAACAAGTCCACATCAATGGTAATCTCCTTTAAGTTGCTGTGAATCCTGTAAATAAGGTCAGGTTTCCTGACGCAGAATTTGCTCCTACTGGGTACTCCTGATTATTTAACAGCTTTTTGATACTTCATGTAGACAGATAGTAGCACTCTGCCCCAGAGACACAGAGAGCTCAGCTGAAGTAAACAAGAAATGGAGAGTACCAAAGCTCAGGGACATGCTTCTCACTCTTCAGCTTGTACAACAGTGGTTAACCTCTGAGTCAAAGCTGCGGCTGCTATTCTTACTGCTCCACCCCCTGCCACAACAGCCTGATGACATTTGAACGATGGGTTTGAATTAGGATTCCAGTTCAAACGTTTGTCACAAACTTGTTCTTAAAACTCTTGGTTGCTCTTTTGCATGGGATCATGAGGCAGCTTTTCCCTACTTGCAAGAACAGCCTTGTTATATCTTGTAATAATATTATTCATATAAAAATGAATGATATTTCATTTCACTTTTCTTAATCTTTCTTCTTGGTTTTGCCCCAGAAATCTGGCCTATCTTCCCTTCTTCCTCCTCCTTTCTTCCTGCTGATACAAACTCTCTTCTCATCATTCACTCAGCATCATAATTCCATCTTTTTCAAGAGGCTGTTTCTGACTGTCCATAAAAGTTGTGCTCAAATTTTCCTCTTCCTCATCCAAATGTGCCTGATCTGCTGACCTTTGAAGGTCTAAGACAAAGGTTGAGACAGTAATATTTTCTATAGAATTAAAACTATCAAAACATAAACAGATTTATCTCACAACTTTGTAGCAGGTCTGGGTGTTTAAGAGGAAGATGTTTCCCCTGGTAGAATGCCAGGAGGCACAAAGTCTGGCAGTAGCCTTCTTACACTATCACCCTGGACTGTGCCTGACATCTCATGAAAAAAACATCCATTGTAGTGAAGACAAATCAAATTATATGAAGGATTTTCACCTCTTATCACAATGGATTTTTTGAACTCAAAGTGTGTACAGGATGCATGTTCTCTTTTGTTTCTAAACTTGTGCAATATAGGAACCTAGTACTTTAATTGGGCATGAAATGGGGCATGATTTCATATAACATGAAGAAGAAGAATATAGTTCAGGCTGTGACTGTGACCGCTACAGTACCCATCTCTGTGAGTACTCATATGTAATTTAGACAAAAGACAGAGGACAAAAAGTGCACAAGAGAAAGAAAGTATTTGAATTTAAAGAATTTTAAAATTAATTTTTTTTTTTTTTGGAACATAGCAGCTTACTGTGCCATCTGCAGCTGTATTGACTGTGGCTGAAGAACTGGTTTCGATTACCAGAATTCAGGCCAAATATTATCCATAGCCCAATAACTCAATGAACACTGCACCAGTGTTTTACTATAACTTTAGTATCACAGGCCAGTTGCTAACACAGGTAAGCAAGAACCATGGGAACAGAAGTGACTAGCAGGGCAAAAGGATACACACAATATTTTTACTTCTATTCCTGTAACAAGATAGTCCTTGAGTGTCTGCCAGTAGGAAAATGAAGAAATCTTAATAAAATTCATCAGAAAATGTCCCTGTGGCTGTTGAAAATAACAAGACTAAAGTTTTTCCTGTTCTTTCATTGTTGTTGTTTTTTTCCCTCTTCTGCAACATGCCAATTTATAGCTGTGGTCCAGCTGTCCTTTTTAGCAATAAAAACACACACAGAATGAATATCTCCAAAGGAGAAAGCATAAAGCTAGTGGGAGCTGGGATTGCTTGACACCACTGTCAGCATTTGCCAACTCATTTTTAAAGGTTCCACTGATAGAAAACCAGCTCATGAACTATTTCTGTATTCCACATTACTGTTTGCTTTATTTTTAGGGAGAATGCCAGCTCTTCAGGCAATGGAAAGTTTCAGTAGAGAACAAAAAAAAGCTTTTGCAGGTACTTTTGGAAGCAACAAGAACTTCTTAGTTCAAAATGTAGCAATGCAACATATGAGGGAAATTGTCTTCCTCCTCTCCTGTAGCATGCTTCAACAGAAGGAATTATCACAAAATAAATAAATAATTAGAAATGCAAAAAACATATTAGAGATGCTGCAGTCTGTTCGGGCAGGTCTCAGGGCTGGATTCATCCTCTTCAATGCAGACACCTGCTGAGTTCATGAACTCTGTCCTGAGCACTTAAGTCAGGCTTTGCAAAAGCCCAAGAGATCTGGTAGCTGAAAGTCCTGAAGATTTTGCCCTGAAAGGAAGGCTGTAAGGAGGAATGTGACATGTACAGCTGGGTAATGGGAAGAAGAAAAACCTAAGGAGATGAGTGTGGCACGGGGACACAGACACCTTGTCAGCAAGAGAGCTGGAGAATGTTTTAGTTTCTGCTGATGGTCATACAGAAGGACAGGGTTTAGGAGAAGCTAGTCCCCTGGGGGTTAAGATGAGAAAAAACTGCAAGGTTACTCTTACATATTCTGAGCTAATGCATGTGTTTGAAGGACATGTGGAAGGAAAAGCAAAGAAGCAAAACCATCTGGGTAGTGTTGTGTGTTATGAATGCTGCTGTTGACTAAAAGCCTACTGAGAAAACAGGTGTGTCCTGATCAGTGTGCTGCACCGAATGACAGGGATGCCATAGGGAGGGAGGGCTCTGTCAATGAGTAACCTTCCTTTGTTTATATAAAGGAAAGGCAACAAGAATCTGCCTCGTAGACTTTAAATCTGTCAATTTTTAAAGTGAATCAGTCTTTATTAGAGCTAATATGCTGGCACTGAGGCCAAACTTTTGCATGACACAGCCATAGCAGTCTCCTGTTTAAAGGCGTTTTGTTAATTTCCCTCTGCATGTACTGTTAATTAGATGACTGAAATACAGTTTCTACTTCTTACTTCTAATCTGACTCTTCCTCTTCTCCTTTGCCTTAGGCTCCTCTTTTTGCAGCCAAGGTTTATGGTAGGGTGGGTACACGATGGTTGCAAAGAAAAATCACTGTCTCAGGTACAGTATTTTGGACTTTAAAACATGTACTAAAGAATGGTGGATAGATAAGAAATAAAAACCTAGTAATAGGCACAAATTGTGAGCCATTTCCCCCTGAACAGCCTGGGAGTATAAAATTTTTGACTGAAGGAACATGTTGTAATTTCAGCTGTGTTCACCACTCAAGGTTGCTTGGGCTTTTCCTAAGGCTTCCTTACTAAAGGAAGTCCCTATGAAATTTGTGCACAAAGCTTCTGATGACTAGGCAATTAAAAACTACGACCAATGGCAGTACTGCTTATTTGTTACGACACTTCAGCAAAAACAAGGTGAAAACACAGGAAAATCAAAGCTTCTGCATGAATTTAGTAATAATAAGAGTACAGGACCCTTAAACATGCATATAGCAGATAAAAAATTGACCGCTTTGCAAAACATTGATCAAAGCATTCTGCTGGTCTCTGGAGGCATCTGAGGCAGCATTTAGCACAGTGATTCATATTCAGCCAGTCTGAGCTCAGCCCTAAGAAAGATGGTAAATTACTCCCCAAAGGCAAAGGGCTCATGCTCCAATCACGGGAAATCAAACGCTGTAAATGATTAATTCCTATTTTATCATGAGGATTACCTTCCACACATCTGCTACTTTGATTTTATTGCTTTTTTGCTGCAAGGAATGTCATAGCTTAGGCAAAAAGTAGCTCTGCATTCTGTTTCCTATGCTTCATGCTGTTCCAAGATTTTACAGGTGGTAGGAGAAAGCAGCAGTACGTGCTTCTAAGGCAACTAATCCTTCCTTCTACTGTAGGGTGAAATCACCAACATACCCCAGTGTCTTCTCAGACAGAGTTTTAGTTTTCAAAGCACAATCCACTGCAAGTTACTGCTCCTAAAGATTCTTTCTTCTTCCGTTACCGTATTTCAGGGTCTGCTATAACTGTGTGGACCCTTTTTGTGCTCTTCTAGAAATCTAAAAAACATTCTTGTTTGGGTTTACTCAGGCCACTTTGTTGCTCCAGCTTACCTGCTACTTTTGTTCATATGACTTCGGGGTGTTGGTTGATGAGAGACTGAACATGAGCCAGCAGTGTGCTCTTGCAGCCCAGAAAGCCAACTGTATCCTGGGCTGCATCAAAAGGAGCATGACCAGCAGATCGAGGGAG